>VKOC01016329.1:0-191537 GCA_009364415.1 Spea multiplicata
CAGCCATAGTTTAAGGGAGCTGGGAGGGGGGAAGTGCGACCACATACGAGATACACGGTTGGCTCCTGGGGTCCATCTTTCCAACCATGTATCCCATATATTAAATGTCACCACTAATTAACAAAATCAGACTGCAGCTCATCTGAAGTCTATTAACAGCTACCACAGAAAACAAAATACCCAGAAGCCTTTTCAATCATCAAAGAAATTAAAACTCAATTGATCATCAGTCATATCCCAACATCCAGGTCTGGATGTATACGGACAATCCATTTTTATTTGATAACTGATAAAAGTGATGTTCTTAATCAGTTGATTTGGTTATCCGATTAGTGATCCTATATCCTTTATTTTGCTTATAATGACTCTAAGAGCCTGATACTCGGTGACAGATTCATTTAGCTCAGACCTTGCCTATAGAACAGGCTCTTATTTAACCAGCAGATGGCACCAACACACGAGGAGCGCTGGAACCTCAAGACAAGAGTTGCTATTGTTTCTTTTCGCCTAGCAACCCAGGGGCTCAGTTTGAGGTAGCAGAGGAACAGATTGTGGCAAACTACTTTTTTAATGAGAAAATAAAGCTTAAAGTCAGTTTCTTGCAGCTATGGTTACTTATAATTGGTGTGAGGATTACTTATTTAAACTAGCTATAACTAACTTGAAGGAATTAAGTTATCTGGGGCAAAAGGTAAATACAAAACCCTTCTGTTTCCAAAATATCCAGAAAATAGAAGGTAAGATGACTTATCCTGGCGCACACACACACACTCTGGAGTTATAATGCAAACCTATTGCTTATTTTAATTTGTATTGAAAAAAATGTCCATTTTTGTCTATCTGCTATGACAAGTTAAAGGCTGGGGTGGCATTTACTACTGACTGACTTCTAATAACACCCTCCTACTCGACATATAATGTACAGTTTGCTCAAACATCAATTTCTATTTTATTTGATCACATAATAGGCCACTTTTAAGACACAACCTATTTGGTATGATGTGATATTTACCTGCATAAAGTGTATGATGATCGGATTGGGATGTTTCTGTGATGTCTGAATAAGATACGCTACAAGCATTACATTTATTCACACTTTCTGCAGTACATCTATTAGTACCAATAGGAATGAATAGTATGTAGGCCATTTGTACAGATGTAAAAAAAAAAAAAAAAAAAAAAAAAAAAAAAACAACTTACAGCTTCAGATTTTGGAGGCACTGGAGGTGGGGATACTTCTGGACACTTGGTTGTTGGTAGAGATCCTGGAGAGGAGAGCGAGGATGTGCCACACTTGGGCTGTGAAACTCTAAATGAGTCACACTTGTTCTTCTCACTTTGTGAACGGGTAAGAGGCTGCCCTACCTTCTTGACTGATACTTGTTCTAGCCAGAGCTCCTCATAAGGTAGTTCTGGCTTGGCTGGTAGACATGTTAATTCTTCACTGGGTTCTGGAAAAAGGTAATCGCATCCACTATCACCCGAATCATGATACTGTGGGGAATCTTGAGGAAACCCAGCCCAGTCGCCAGAAATGTCTCTATAGCCTTGTAAGTTCACCTCACTGTTCCCATGAAGGTTATTTCCATACACACAGACTGAAAGCCTATGGAAAGACTGTGTCAGTTCATCACGTGCATAACTAAGAGAACTTGGTATATGACTATGGCCAGCACACCAGTTCTTTTTAGGGCTTTTACATTCTTCGTTCCAATCCGCTTTCACGTCTCTTACTGCCCGGGAATACTCTTCTATATCGAACTGTTCCTGGCATATATTGTACCAGTGCTGCACCACAGAATCTTGCCAAGCTTCTCCTTTCACCGGGTTCTCCGGAAGGCTAAATTTTGGAACAGACAAATGTAATGGGAAATGCATGGGGATGATTTTGTTGGCACGCAATACACAGCAAACCACAACAGTCTTGGTCTGAATGTTAACAAGTTTATACCGATGTCCCTCTCGTATAAAATGCAGATCATATGGGTTACGTGGAGGTGGGATAGGCACGGTCACATTTACCGGCAATCTGGTTTTCTCAACAATGTTGCGAATTGTATGTTCTCCTTCCTGCATTTGAATCTCCAGCGGGCTGCGTGTGCTGAATCTCCCTTTACACTGAAACGGAAGGCTGATGCTTTCATTAGTTCTATGATTCATGCATATCAGACATGGCATTTTGCCTTTACCTAACTTGCTGATGGAATTCAATTTTCCAATTTTCTTAAAAATTGTATTCAGACGTGACTTTTCCTTGGATGTTTTTGCATAAAGGATTTCAGCCTGCCCCATTAGTGTCAGCTCATCTCCGGTACATAGTGTGATATTATACACTTCCGTGTCTTCGTTGCACTCTCCAGAGGCCACCTGCAATGCACGGAAAGTGTCTTGTTACATCTGTTACGTTCAGCGGAACATTATGCATTCAAACTTTTGAAAACAATCTGAAATCAGACACAAAAAAACAGGAAGATGGCTCGTATTTAACGTGTACAGCGGTAAAATATCCCCAAAATGAAACCGGAAAAAGGTACATGTGTAGTGCTATTTATTCAGTCTGCCAAAGGAGGGGCCAAGGCCCTAAAGTAAGGACATACCTCCTCGACAAGTGAAAAAAGAGCAAGCTGCATTTTACTCCAGTACCTGAAGTTTGTGGAAATCATTTAAAGTAAGTTACACAAAACAACTTTTTGCTACACTAGATTTATTTATTTTAAATAAACATTTTCACATGTTATTACTTAGGGGACCTAAGAATATTTTGTAGTATTATAGTCACAGCTTTAAAACCTTGTTCTATCTATATGACGCCCTTGCAGAATTCCCCCTATATGATTGGTGTCACATAAATAAAAGACGATTCCAAAGATAGGGAATGCATTGGAGAATCGTGAACATTTCGTGCTATTAGAAGGTACTTGGAAACAATATTGGAAGATTTCTTGAAAGCCATGTTACATATAGCTATGCATTGTGCAGGGCCAGCCTGGGCCTCATGACATGTAATGGTCAGTTAAGTAAGTGAGATGGCACATGAATAAGAATTTTAGCTTGCCCTTTCACTCATGCCAGTCCAAGGTTTGAAATCATCTGCCAACAAGAACTGGGGCCAGGAGTAATGTTAAATCTGCAAGCATGGCTTTGTGACGCCTCAGTGTTTCCTGAAAGGAAGCCATTCACATTTGGTGTTATCTAAACACATCTAATCGCTTCCTACACACCAATCCAGGAAGATGTCAATGTAGTATTGCTCTTATTAACAGCAGAATTAACACCCAGCATTATAAACGACTGACCTCATACAGAAAACTATTTCTCCGTTACCAACACTTTATAAACACATCTGCAGCACAAAGGAACCTTGCAAATAAAGCTCCCAAATGTTTAAGAAGATTAGCACAGAAACAAAACTATAAATACTGTTATGATTTAGGCATATATTTTCTATTTACTATTTTTTTGTGTGTAAAACAGGTTTCCTAGAATGTACATGATCCTCCCTTATTCATTGGCTGTTTATAATCAAACTTTTCTTTTCTTAAACAGAAACATGTTAAAAGATTTAGAAAAATATTACTTTCATCAACATGAACCGTTTTTATTCACCTTTTATTGTTAATCAGAATACAAAAAGGAAAATAAATGGATACAAATGGAAAAAAGCACTAAGCCCAACTTTGGAGACACTATGTATTTGGAGGACCTGATGTAGTTAATATAAACTCATTGCTGTCACGTATACCGCGCTTGTGGATTAGAGTTACCTGGGAGGACTGGTTCAGAATATCTATCTATACATACACATATGTGTTTATATGTATGCATATGTATAAAATAAGAGCACAGAGGGAGAGATGCTCCATACAAGTTATAGTGGAAGCAGCTGACATGAGAAACTGTTAGAAAACACTAAAACAAAGTGCAGGACAGAACTTCGACACGTCAGCTCTGGCCTCTAATTTCTAGCCATCTACACTGAATGGGTTACCCACCATGACACCATAGGTGACAGAAGTGTTAGATAACTTTATGCAAACAAATATTGTGTTACAAGCTCATTCTCCTTCAAAACGTAACATATTTGGGTCTATAATAATAGCCTGCAAATTCCATTATGTGGTTTTACGATTGGTTGATGCACCACAAATTATGCATGAATTTATTGATCATGTGGATGCTATTTGGGACGGTTATTTTTAGGCTGGAAAAAAAGCCTCATTACCCTTTTGAAAAAAACGACTGTTTCCAGTAGTAACAATCCTCCCAGCATCACCATTCTTCAGGTGACATATTGCAATCCACATCATTTTTATTTGCAATCCAACAATGACAATGTCAAATAATGAAATAGTCTGGACAGAAACACGATAATAGGTGGCAAACCAGCACAAGCTTTATGAGATTTGCGCCCTAATCAGAAAAGCGTTCCACCAAGCACACAGGGTGAGCCAGAATTAATTCATATTCCTTTCAGCTGGTAGCAGTACCCCAGTATTGCATTGTTCCTTTACACCATGTTAGTGTGTTCCGCAGATTAGTGTGCCGATGGCCACCAACGGGGTTCAATCAAGAACCCCGTTGGTTATATAGAGGAGAATGGATTGCCAGGAGGCAAACAGCATCTGATGGGAAGCGGATGTACCTAAAAACAAGATCTAAATTAAGTCACAATCTTTAAAATTAAGTTTGGACTTGTGTTGTCCTCATCCTATTTGTCCTACTCATTCCGTTTGAAAGTTATTCACAGACATTGGTGGCTTTGTTCTTTCGAGTATTTTTTTTTTTTTTTACATATAAACATAAAAAGATGACATGAAGCCTAATCCTGATGTTTTATCTCTGGTGTGTGTATCATATATATATATTTATTAACAATTTTGTTTTCTGAACCTTAAAGGTACACTCCAGCTATCATATGCACTTATGACGGATATATCCCTTTAAATTTTCATTTCATACCCCTTGCAAATACAGAATCTCCCAGCTGCTAGCCTAACACATATCCTGTTTGCCAATGTGTACATAGACAAATACATACAAGCATGCATGCACACACCTGGCTCGAAACCTGGACCATAGTGATCTGCATCAATCGCTAAAAAGGGCGCACAACATACTTCTTAGGGACATTATTAGTAAATTATTATTTTCTCCTACAGGCTGAAGAATGCAACTTCTAAATTTCCCACATACTTTGAACTTCCGAAATCCTCTATAATATCAATGCCGTCCTTTTCCAATCGCCCATGGTGTGTAATTTCATATGCTGGCTGTTCTTCCACCAACGAGCAAAATAACAAGAATGTTTTCCTCTCTGATTACCTTGTTCTGAATTAAAGTTTACAGAAATTCTCTGTTTCCATGGCAGCTAGACTGTTTGACGTCAGACATCTGACTTTTTTATTTTTTTTTGGAAACTTGTTTTAATTGTATTCAGTAAGGTTTTATTTTGCTTTTTAGTCACATTGCTTAAACCAGTTCTCTCACATTTCTATGCTCAATGGAATTATTTTGAATTCATATAACAAACCCCCAAACATCTTAAAACTTGGATCAGAGAATTGATTGTAGAACATTCCAGTCTTATTTGCCTTATTGATGCCAATCTGCATTTAATATGAAACCAGCTAGTCACATGTAAACTATGTGAATGCCGATGGTAAGCATTGTACGATTAGCTACTGCTGATCCCATTGATTTCATTGGCAGTGGTCTGGATCAAGTGCTGGGAGTATGCTTCCTGCTTGCACTTCCTGGTTTCAGTACAGCCACTGGGGGGAGGAGTTAAATAAGTAAAATAATAATTAAAGATTGCAAGCCTCAATTTGCATGCATGAATAGGCTGCAACATACCACCCCTGATATGTCTTATTCCCCCCTATTTGCCAATCTGTCCCCCAGAGATATATATATTGTAGGTTCAATATACACAAAATATATAGAGCAAGTCTCTTCTGCAATCTATTAAATGTAGTTGTAAAGCTGCAGTATTATCCCTGGACTGCAGGGAGATTAGTTTTCTGGGTGGCCTACACTAGGCTTCCAAACACAACTTACTGTGGGTTATGCTCCAACCAAACCCAATACGAGTATGAATATATGTGACAAAGGATATCAGATATATTCTAATATGCCCAGCACTATTTACCACATAGAGAGAGTTTATTTATTGACAGTCCCATGTCTGATAGTAGTTAAACATAGCTTAACCAGCACAGCGTAACCTTTACACGCCAGCACTTTTAAAGGGGATACGGGGATGATAGAAACCGGGTAAAAGCATGCCTCCCACCCAAATCTATTTGTCCCGCATAACTCAAAAAGTTACAATCATCAGGATGGAAACAGAAGGAAATATATTTAAAGTGGCGTGCCACAGTCTCGTGAAATGTCTTGGTAAAGCCACCTCTCTAAGACATCGCAGAAAATAAGTACCGTTTGAAATTGTGAAGGGAGGTTGGTCACAGTCACTTTTTAAATGGAAAGAGTTGTACAGAATTCTTCTGGGACGTAACAATATATCACTGCCCCTTCAGGTTAAAATTAAAAAAAAAAAAAAAAAAAGTTCACATCTGCCAGACAGGAAATCTATATACCAGCATATACTAAAAATCATGATACTCCCCCGTCTCATGGGGTAGGCTCTGGGCGCACATTTCTAGCAGCACAAATCTTTTGATGCCCGGTTGATGTAGACCAAAAATTTGCCTTCACTCACGCCGTGCCCGGCCTAGCACTCGTGTGAATTAATTCTCATTGATCGGTTACCACAGGGCTATGACTGTTTCAATGTGTTGAAAGCAGTGGCGTCGCTACAGGGGGGCAAGGGGGGGCAATTGCCCCCCCTAGGTTAATCCTTGCCCCCCCTGTTGCCCCCCTGCCAAATTTGGAATAAAGTCGCAATGCGACTTTAAATCCCGTTTTTTTTTTAATTATTTTTTTTTTTAAATTTGGAGGAGAGAGAGGGTGCAGCCCGCGTAAGATCGGCAGCCAAGGCAACCGATCTTACGCGGGCCGCACCTCGAGCCCTGCTACTTACCTGTGGGAGGGTCTTCTGCACTGCATAGAGGAAGCGGAAGCCAGAGGAGAAGGCAGAGGGAGGCCGCGCCCCCTGCTGAAGTCTGTGAGCGGCATCGAGGAGCTGCAGTGCAGGTAAGGGGGTGGGGAGGGTGTTTGAATGAGTGGGGAGGGTGTTTGAATGAGTTTGAATGAGTATGAGTGTAAGTGCTGGAACCTAGGCATGATGGGACTGTGATTGCTGCTAGCAATCACACTCCTATCATGCCAAGTCAGCCAGTACATGCTGGGGGCAGCTAGCTAGGTTTCAGCATGTACTGGCTGACTTGGCATGATAGGAGTGTGATTGCTAACAGCAATCACAGTCCTATCATGCCTAGGTTCCAGCATTTACTGGTTGGATGTGTAAGTGCTGGAACCTAGGCATGATGGGAGTTTGATTGCTGTTAGCAATCACACTCCTATCATGCCAAGTCAGCCAGTACATGCTGGGGGCAGCTAGCTAGGTTTCAGCATGTACTGGCTGACTTGGCATGATAGGAGTGTGATTGCTAACAGCAATCAGTCCCATCATGCCTAGGTTCCAGCACTTACACATCCAACCAGTAAATGCTGGAACCTAGGCATGATGGGACTGTGATTGCTGTTAGCAATCACACTCCTATCATGCCAAGTCAGCCAGTACATGCTGAAACCTAGCTAGCTGCCCCCAGCATGTACTGGCTGACTTGGCATGATAGGAGTGTGATTGCTAACAGCAATCACAGTCCCATCATGCCTAGGTTCCAGCACTTACACTCATACAAACTCATTAAGCACCCTCCCCACCCCCTTACCTGCACTGCAGCTCCTCGATGACTTCAGCAAGACTTCAGCAGGGGGCGCGGCCTCCCTCTGCCTGGCTTCCGCTTCCTCTATGCAGTGCAGAAGACCCTCCCACAGGTAAGTAGCAGGGCTCGAGGTGCGGCCCGCGTAAGATCGGTTGCCTTGGCTGCCGATCTTACGCGGGCTGCACCCTCTCTCTCCTCCAAATTAAAAAAAAAATTAAAAAAAAAAAACGGGATTTAAAGTCGCATTGCGACTTTATTCCAAATTTGGCAGGGGGGCAACAGGGGGGGCAAGGATTAACCTAGGGGGGGCAATTGCCCCCCCTTGCCCCCCTGTAGCGACGCCACTGATCTCATCCCATCAGAGATATTATTGTTGATGTTATCGGTTACAACATAGCATTTATTACATGGTTTAAAAGCGTGTTACCTACTCATATGGCCAAAACAATATGTAGAGAGGGTCTGGTTCACAAAGATACACAAAGAACAAGTAGATGGGACAGTTGAGAAAGAGTGAGAGTGAAAGGGAGTTTGGCCAACATGCTAGTTGAATGTCTTGTAAGCTTCTATGAAGGTTTGATGGACTTTCCAAAAATGTAAAGGAACAAAGAAAAAGTGGCCAGTGGTAAAGAGGGGCAGATGGGGAAAAATCCTCAGATGAGAAGGACGAAGCAATAAACTTAGAGGAAGTAATGGGCTGCTTATAGAGGTCGCATGGGTAAGCATATAGGGTGGAAATGTGTTTGGATGCAAAGTATGGTAGGCCGTTTAAGTTAATAACAGGAGAGTAGACAACGTAAGAAAGTGGGGCTGTAGATAAGGAATAGCATGATAGGAATAAGAGATTGGATGCAGCATTTAGGTTTGTAGAGGAGAGAGTGATGGGAAAACAGTGGAGTGAAAGCAATATTTAAGAGACTAGTGAGACATAAAGTAGTAGTTAACATTATCAAAAACAGCAGAGGGATTAAAGAAAATAAGCATGAAGAGGAAGTCTTTAGATTTAGCAGAAAGTAAGTCATTAAATATAACGCTGGAATAAGTGAGGTTTTATGGAGCTGAAGAACATTAAGGAAGTTATTGGGAGAGAGCGAGAGAAAAAAGCAGTTATAAAAAATATATGTGATTCGTTTGGCGGCCAAAGGGAGAGGTGTAACTAACAGTACACAAGTAACAGAATCCTATTTTTGTCAGGATTAAAGGGTATTTGATTTGAGCAAATTGGGAAGAATTCCAGAGGACGTAGGTTGGTAAGAAATGGTGCTAAGGAAGGGGGGATGAGCCGACATGATGAAATGAGATGGGCTCTGCGAAGTAGGATGGTGGGCACGAAGAAAAAAGGAGAATAGCTACCTGCTAAACTGAATTGGTGTAAAGTTTAGAGAGCGTTGAGACGGTGGCAGTTAGTATGGTGTGTGTTATACGGTATATCAATTTTATCTATTTTATCTTTAAAGTGGATGGCAAGTTCTGGAGCTGTGGTAGAGCAATGAAAATGACTATGGGGGCCGGATGAAAGTGAAGATATTACTAGATAAGTTACTTGTAAAAGGATAGCATACATTTCCAATAGAGTGGTATCTTTCAGGGCGATGCTTTAACGTTTGAGGACAGCAAGTTAATATTGAGTGTTGCGTTGAAACAATGGATCACAGGGCCAAGGAAACATGGGAGTTTTGTTACATAAAGAGACTGTAAGGGCTGGACATGAGAGGGTTAAGAGAGAAGCTAATCAGCAGGTTTGTAGCCCAGTCTAGGGTTATCAGGACTGCTTAAAGTATCCTTGCTAGTTGCCCCGGCCCCCAATGCATTCCTGTACATCAGAATATATATATGATTAACTTAGCAGTAGACTGAACATATTGTCTGTCAATCAATTACACATATTCTACCGCCTCCTAAATCTACGCATACCTGGAAATTGTCGTTATATTGTATATTGTTAAAAATGCCAATGCTTGACAACTAAAATTAGATCATTTGAACTGCTGACCAGAAACTTTTAGGTAAAGACTCTGATACAAAAATGGTTAATTACTCAGATGGGTCATCATATTAATAGAAACTACTTGATAAATGGATTCCTTGAAACATTGATTGTGTCAATAATGCATCAACAGAACAAAAACCACATGCACTAACACAGCTGCAAAGAACACAGCATTTTTTTTTTATCATGTTGTAGTTATTCCCTAGAAACCATAAAATCTAATTTCGTGTTGCCTTGAGGGCCCTCGCAGCAAATTCAATTGGTAAATGCACTCTTGGCCTAAATGGAAGAATACGCTCACAAAGTACTGAGATTAACGGAGCAAGTCCCATCGCACAGTCACCAGAATCAAAACACAGAACTTCTGTTTCTTAAGATATTGTATTATATGAGTCTGCCTATTCATCAGCATCTTTCTGTCACATCTCTCTTTCCTCCTCCAATCTATATACACATGGAAATACATAAAAAATCTGTCCATTACTGTACTGCTCGTATAGCAAATATTTTGTATGTGATATAGACGGGACCCTTACGGGGCAGAGCGGATAGAAAACTGGGAAATAATTGTCCACGGCCTGTCCTCCGGTAAAGGCAAAAGGGCAGGCAATGGGAGAACACAAATGTCAACCGCTCCATCTGAACAGCTAAAAGGTTACCCTGGGGGACAGCGAGTCAGCTGTGTTTTCTAGGAACATTGGGGCAAACCTAGCATCCTCTGTATGGTAATAAAAAAATGAGCTGTCGGGGAAAATGCAAACGGCTGCCGGATAACATCAACCATTGGACATACTGGAGGACCAACACTGGTGGGCGCCACCTGAACATGCTGATTACACGTATTCAAAGGCTAGTCGTGAGTTATGATGTAACACCATGAAATACTATCTAAATACTGCTTGTTAACCTCTGGGGTGATATTTGGCATGTTGGTCATACTAACTACATGGGCAAAACATTAATAAATCATACTCAGAGTCACAATGCAGAGGTAGGTTTAAGGTAGTTCCACTCCCAAGGTTTGATGGCATAAATGAGACCCCATTTTAGGCCTTCTAATTATTATTGTTATTATTATTATTTATATTTATAATAAAACACATTAAACTGAACAATGTTTCTCTTTTATGCTTGTTTTATATGTTTGAAATTGTTTATTGGCTGCAACGAATCTGTAAAAAACAGAGTGTATATTTTTTTAGTACCTGCCATTAAAGTTATATTCGTACACAATGAAAAATCCTTTACTCACCCATATTTTAATGTAAACACATACAGTAATAAATCAGTAAAACACAAAAGTGAGTACTGTTCAAAACGCACGTAATCATTAACAGCAAACTCTCTCTTTACAGAAATGCCCTGGAATAATAGGTATATAAAGCAGTCGTAGAAGAAGTGCTGAATTAAGGTGTTTTGGCTTAGTCTGCACACCACCTGTGGCCAAATGAGGTATTTAAAGCCCAAAGCTTCGGCTGTTGATGATGATGACGCATTATAAAACTCAGAAGCGAACAGGTGGCAATTATCTGCTGCTTTCTTTTCTACTGACGTGACACGGCCTTTTGTTTTATTTTGGTCTTTTATGTAAAGATTATTGCCTGTACAAACTTGAAGAATAGGGTCATTTTACATCCTCCGTGGTTCAGAGGTGGTATAATTATGGTAATTTCTCATTATAGTAACCTTATGGCCGCCATGGTCCACACAAGCCATACAAATGATGTTTCCCCAATGAATGCCATCAACGGAATCCAAAGACATTTTATTTTTTAATAAATAGGATTCTACAAAATGACTATATAGTAGAAAATAATAAACAGTTTGACTTATTCAACAAAATTCTTCCATTTGCAAGAAATATGCCTCTTGACAGTTATACATTTATGTTATATTTATATATTTTCTTAAATAAATCTAATCTGTTATATTCTTATTTGAAACATTTGCTTTGAACCCTTTAAGGACAACTGGCTATCCTTAAATCCATTAAGGCTTTGTCACGAAGGGGTTAAATTAATGTATAAGAATTCTGGAAGTGGAATGTTCATAACTTAAATTGTTAACACATAAGTGTGTAGCAAGATTAGGTAAAAGCTTTCCAATAATATGAAATATGTTAATTAATAGGGACATAATAACTTCATTGAGTACACATTCTATAGATTCAATCAACATTTGTGCACATATGTATCTACATAGAAGGACTACACCATAAACTAACATATGCATTAAATAACAAAGAATTCCAGAACATTCCAGAAGTTTTTTCATAGGTTTAGTGCTTAGAAAGTCCATATACTTTAATGTGTTTTTAATCTATTTATCTAAAATAATTTCTGACATTTTAACAATATTTCTGAATTTGTATCTCAGGATCAAATATCTTTTTTTTATCACATTTCTGTTTACTAATCTATACATGTTTTTTTTTTGCTAAAAAACCATCTTTCTTTGCTAAAAAAAAAGAGAGTTACCGCCTCGGATGCAGATAAGTATTTGATTCTTTCTTAAGTCATCAAAAGAAAAGAAGTGTTTATTTTCTTTCACAAATAAACATTTTTGATCTGATATATGTAGCCGCCTCATTTATATTCGGTGGAAGAAGTGATACAGCATTAATTTATATAATTTGTATAATTAATTAATATTATGATTTTATTATTAATAACGTCAACAAATGTACTTTAATATTATTTAAAAAAACGTATTAAAATATTCCCAATCTGTTGATTTGCATGAATAATGAAAGTTGATAAAATGTTGTTAAAACATGAAATTCTGTTCAGACTGTTTGGATTATTTAATACACATACATTACTTGCTATGCAAAAACAGAGCTCCACAGGGCTTATTTGTCTAAGAATCAAAAAAAGGATCAAAGCGGGATAAGCGACCATGCTAATGACAATGCAAAAATAATTGAATTAGCAATTAAATTAATTTCACTAAGTGTAGCACATTTCTAATGCCTCTAGTGCTCCGACAATTTATTTTTTTGTTAATTACACAATTATTTGTAACAATTAGAATAAAGGATTAATATTCATTCTACTCGTGATAATATTATCAGAAGATCAGATAACTCAAAACATTAATTGCAGCTACAATACGTGATAATGTCAGCGATCAAAGTACCGACATCATTAACTAACCTCGGTAGGAGACAAATAAATTGGAAAATAAATAGCCTTACCTGGATCTGGCCAGAAATATTTTCCTATATTTTTTTGGGGGGGGAAATAAAATAAAGTAGCGCTGGAAATATCTTCTTAATACAACACTAAAAAAAATGATTCTTCACCTTAGCATTTGCTCAAGCTGTTTGAATTTGAGACGGGGAAAATACTGACTTGCCTTTTTATTATCTCAGGTGATAAATATTGCATTGCCTGCATTTAAAACTTTTAATACTAGGGGTGTGAGATGCGGCACCTGTTATTTTTTTTTTTTTTACGGAAAGTTCATCGTAAGTCTTCTACTTTTTACTGAACATCCGTCGAGCGGAGCTTTACCGTTACTTTTCCCCCCCACATTCTTTTGGGGAACAGGTTGGATAAGAAGTAGGGGGCTGGTAACGCTTGATTGTCTGCTGTGTTGGTGATTGAAAGAGAATGAGAGAGAGAAGGGCCTGCTAATGTTGCAGTGAAATGATTCTCAAAGGCCCCCCAGGCTGCACTCAGCATCCAGACTTCATTAAATTTTCATACCAAGCACTTGGCCAAGGACTATTTATGAAAATGTGCTTTCCGCTTCATGGAGAAAAAAAAAACATAGGAATTAGATAATAGAACAAAGAAGAAGAATTAATTATATATATATATATATATATGTGTGTGTGTGCGTGTGTGTGTGTAATCCATGTATGTAGGCCCAATATTTGGATAGCGTGACAATTTGTTTTTTAATTAAACCCCCATGGAAAATTGGGTTCCCTTTAATATATTTGTGCACTTATTCCAAATTTGATCATACAATCTAAGAGAATTTAAACACGCCACTTTGTTTCGGTGACAATTTCTTTGCGAGAATGCTTTATAAAAGTTGTGCAAACCGCCTGTGAAGGAAGAAAACTTCGATGGCGAAGCATCTGTCCGTGGTCCTGATATTAAGTCCCACAATAAGAGTTACTTGCGAGCGTCCGGGGGGGGGGGGTTTTTCTGAGGAAAACACACCCTCGACACACAACGCACACAACAACAGTCGTACATAATTGAAAAGGGAACCATCACAAGGGCTTGCGCGAGTGTAACGTGATAAAAGGCGAGCCTCTCATTCATTGGGAAAATGTACATAATAAAATATATTCCCTATCTAATGCTCACGGAAAAAAAGGGATTAATGCGGTCCCAGGCACAATGCCAGCCGGTGAATTTAAAGGGAGTCTGAAAATGTGCAGAGCGATGGCTCGGCTAGATTGAAATATAGATACATTAATGAGAGTTGGAGATATTTCGACAAAGTTTACTGCAAACTTAAACCATTCTCGCGGCGCTCCATTGATTTCCGAGCGTCTCTTTCACTTGACAAAACTCAACTAATTGTTTCAGCGGCAAACTGATGCTGCAACCTCCATATAGGAGAAACAATTAATAGAGTTTGGAAGATGAACCTTCGATCAATATGCTTTTATTTGCTCTTTTCACTCATTTCTTGATTCGAAACACTGGCAAGGAGTAGGCTTAATCGTTATCTACCTACTTACCCCTGTTCTGGGATTCCCTTATAATTCATCGCGCGATGTCAATTGGAAACCACCAGCGGACGTTAGATTATCTAATGTCTGTATATTAATGTTTACTTATTAGGTGTCTGGAATTATACAGGTTTTTTTTTACTGCATTTAAAACCAGCAATCATTTTTTTAAAAAATGGTGTTATTTATTTATACATATTTTATAAGCTGCATTAGTGTCCTAATTATTGTTTCCGAATGTTACTTTTCGGGTTCTAATTAGGATTGTATCATGCAACAAATGTATAGAAAAACACCCCTATTCATTTATTTGTGTAAATGTGAAAATGCTATTTTAGATTATTTTGCAACAAAATATAGCACCTTTTGAATACTTATTTATTCTAAAACTACAAAACTCTAGTATAAATATATATATTTATTTTTTTTGCACTTTTGTTGTAATATACCGTGTTATAAATTGCGTAATCAGATAATTATATTTGCTTTTTATTAGAGAACAGAATCAATATGTTTGTATCCGACCTACATTATTCATTGTATTTTGGAGTTTATGTTGGAAATCTGCCAGGACAACTTTAAAAATCTATGAACTCATTGAGGGAATGGAGAACCATTTCATTATTATGCCATAATAGTTAAATATTTTTGTGAGCTAAATATATTTTTCCTCCTGTGATAGTATACATTAAAACATATTCTCTGTAGCGCTAATACAAATGAAAGTATTCATATTTATTGAATTAAATTGATCGGTGCTTTTTAGTTTTTTAGTTTGAGACCAGAGTTACAGAAATTTATTTTATTCATATTTATGTTCTAAATTTTCTGTTTAGTGGTCGAAAGTTTGTACGTCCAATGTAAACATGCCAATCTATACATTTTACTAATGTTTGGTGGCGTTTCTGTTTTAATTATTAATGAAAATATGTCACATTAGTTTTAAATTGGCATAAATGAGGTCTTCTGCTTTTTTATATGTTCATACACCAAATCCTGCTGGATATCAAAGTAATTTTAAAGTCTAACGTTAGAGCTATGTACCAGTTATGTAAATAATGATTTTGTTTTTTTTCTAGGATGCTTAGTACTAGGTAACTTACTTATCCCCATTTCAATAAAATTGTGTTAGCAACTTTTTATTCTGGAATATATTTTTGATATAAAAAACTCTCACTCTTTAGAATTTAATAGATTATAGCTAGAAGAATTACTTTGAGCTTTTGTCACTATTCAATGAGTATATCCGTTTTAGAATAAATATTGTCATCTTTTACAAATCTTTGTTACAATGCAATGTATAGATTTTTAAAACTGTACTTGAAATAAAATGTGTGCCAGGAAAACAATATTGAAAGAATACAATAAACGCTATTAATTTCCTGATGTGATGCACTCATCTCTTTATCAACTCATCTTTACATTTAAGTAAAGTGCTAAATCCACACTGATCAGATAATACTTAAGGGAATACAATTCAGATGTCTTGTGATTGGTGCAAAAGTATTTTTGGTAGATGGTAGTATATACATATATATGTGTATATAAATATATATACATATATATATATATATGTATATATATATATATATTATATATATATATATAATGTACAATTTTGGGAAAATAATATATGTTTTTATATTATTTAGTATATTAGTTGATTTCTTTACTTTGTAGTCCATGGTGTAAAAAGTAATAAAGCGCTGACAGTTGTGTTAAATATTCTATGGCATAAAAACAACTAAAAAATAAATCTAAAAAATAGATGAATCAGCAAACATTTACCGGTAAGTATTTGTATACAGGAGAACCTATTGTCAGATGTAAATGTGTGAGCATTTCATAGTGTACATCCATAGGGTAAAGCCTGGGAATTAGTGTACTTAACATTATTGTACAAAAAATATTTGTACAAAATATGTATTTAATATACTTTTACAAATACATATAATTAAAGCAGTCTAAAATAATTCTGGATTGTATAAATCTTATATTATAATTATGCTTGTCTAAAAGTTTGAAAATAATACTTTTATTACAATATATTAAAATATTAAAATATTTGCGTAATAATTAACATTTATTTCGATGCAGATGACTATATGCAAACTAACATTTTAATTAATATAAACTTATAATTGTTATTTTTATAACAAACGCATATCATTTCTTAATTATTTTTTTTAAATGGGGGAAAAAGCAACTATGTTGTCCAAAAAACTATCTTCTCATGTGATGTACTTTGATGATTTTAGTAAAATGTATTTGTTTTTTTTTAGTAGCAGGAATATTTATATATAATATATATATATATATTATATACATTTTGTTTGTTTGTTTATTATTTATTTATTTTTTTGCAATCAGAGTACCAATAGACTATTTTAAAACTGCATTCAGTCTAAGAAATTGGTGATAATTATTAAACTGTTTTGTCTTTGCTTTCTTAAAACATCTCACATTTTAGTATGGTTATCTCAACAACTTGATTTAAATAACTGACACAGTGGCTTACTAATGGTTTATTATCTGTTTAAATATATTTACAAAATTATGAAAAGGTAGTACATAGAATAAATCTAACGACAGATAAAAATGTGGGTGTTCTTTTTCTGTGGTGTCTTTAAAAACAGGTGATTATTTTTGTCCTTTACCCCACATTGTAGAAAACACCATATTCTCATGGACACAAAATTTAACCTAGAGGGGCTGTTTTTTTTTAAATGTATTTCATTTTCTTCCCTTAAATTAAACCCAATAGCTCACATGTCATTTTTTCCTAAATAGGGCAAAACTATTTACCCTATTAGGTAAACAAATATTTTTTTTTCTTGAAGCCTTTTTTTTTATTCTAACATCCAAATGACAGCAGCATGATTCCACTTATATAACAAACATACTCTAAGTGATGTATTAATACAAATATGTCTATTTTCCAGTAATGTTATTTTATACAAAGGAGATATTCACTTTACATAAAATCTGTTGTGTAATTGTAAATTTAGGGTTTACAGCTATGTATACAGTTATATATATATATTATATATACATACAATAATATATATATATATATATTATAATATATATATATATATACACATAAATACTATAAATGCTATAATATACAGTTATATATATATACAATATATATACAATATATATTCGTTAAATGTTTTAAAAATCTTGCAAAACAAAATATTCTAAGAAAATTGTGTCTTTATTTATCGATATAAATTAGCGGATAGGTATGCTTTCTGAAAATTCTATTTGCATTTGTGACACCAAGAAATTGAAATATCCACAAGCAAGAACATTCATGTTAAATTATAGGAGATGAGCCTCAATACCAATTGTAGCAAGGTACACCTAGGTATGCTCACTTCAATTGTACTGGTAATTAATCATATTAATCATTAGATTTGGCTCGGTAGCCAATCTAAATTAACTATGATAATATTTTCATTATTTAAATATTTATGCCATGTTTGTATTTTTATGCATACAATTATGTTATCCTATGTGCTACCTTTTTCGCATGAATCCAGATTTTTCTTTATTTGATAAGATTCATTTTATAACCATTTATAACCATTTTATAAGGTGGAATTTTACAGGATTTTTTTTTTCTTTTTCTCAAAGACCAGTACAAGTATTACATGAGGTAAATCGTGCATGGTTTATTGGAAATTCTGTAGCATACACAGACACAAAATTTCATTTAGATACACACATAGAAAAGTAAATATACTCATAAAAAGAAATCAAAGGGAAATATCTCCAATATATGCCAAGCAATATGTGTCTTGCCAAGAAAGTGCAAAGTTCAATAATTTCCCCCAAATCAACTCGCTTTAAATCTCCATTGTGGAATAATTTTACATATACGCTAAACTTTTAGACTTTTTAAAAAATAAAACTCTCATCCGTGTCATCGATTCCTATTTAAACGAAAATAACGTGCGCACACAGAGAGCGAGACTCTGCCGAAACGTCAAAGACAGTCGTCTACCCCCATTTCTACTGTCGTTGGCATTTCAAGCAAAAATATCGTGAACAAAATGAATTTGATTGTCAAAGCATCTTTGCGGTGAAACTGCCGGGACATGACTCTATAACCGTAACGTCTTTTTGCTTTTTTTTTATTTCACACGTGTGCTTTCTAGCAGATGATGAGGTAGAAACAGAACTTTTATTGCAAATGGGATGGGATTTCATAAGGGGAAGTGAAGTAAACCATGCAATTGATAGACTTTTTTGTTTCTTTTCTTTTTTTTAAATGGGTGTCGTTTTATTAAATTAAATTATATTCAAGGTATGTGTGCTGTACAGAAAATTAAATTAGTAAATAACTTAAAATCTTCACCACTGGTGCAGTATTATCACAGATCAATATTTACAATCATAATAATTCAAACTGAGACAAAACATGGGGTTTTCACGTTTCAAAAGCTTGCGTCTCATTTACTTTGTTTTTTTTGTTGTTGTTGTTGTTGTTGTTTCTTTTCAATTCTAATTGATAAAGTAAGGGGAATTTGGTCACTTGAGTCTTAGTCAAAGCAAAACAGTGCTATCCCAAACTCCACTCACCAGTCCAACTTTACAGGTGGGCTGTTATGTTCCAGTTACATCACTTAAATTAAGAAGACAAACTGCGGGTTGACGTCTGTCTTAATTCCCTTAGAATTAAACCAGTTCGTGTATCAGTTCAAAACAGTTTATGGTTCAGTATGCAGCAGAAAACTTCATCCTTTTTTGTTTCTGCCTTTGATTACAAAACCAAACTCTTACGACGTTCTTTTTTAAGTCTAGTTTCTCTGCGATCGCTGCAATTTTCTCTGAAGATGGCCTTGGCTGAACAGCAAAATAGGCTTCTAGAGATCTTTTTTCTGGAGCCGCAATAGACGTACGTTTGCGTTTCTTGTCTCCCCCAGTAAAGATTTCAGGTTTGGTCATTTTCTCCCTTTGAGCTCTCTCTGCCTCCTCTAACCAAGCTTCCAAGATGGGCTTTAGAGCGACCATGTTATTATGGGACAGTGTAAGGGATTCAAACCTGCATATGGTGCTTTGGCTGAGACAACCGACACCTGGAATCTTCAAATTGGCCAATGCAGATCCGACATCGGCCTGAGTCACCCCAAGTTTTATTCTCCGCTGTTTGAACCTTTCTGCAAATGATTCAAGTTCTCTTGGATCTGTTTCATTTTCAGTGCAAGACATTACCGCATGGGCTGCCAAATTATGGTTATGAGCCATGTTCATAGATTGTGTGTGGTGGGCCATGTGGTTGATTGCTGACATATGGGCATGTGGATGGGACGGTGTTGATCCAACATCTGGTCCTGGAACACCTCCTAAGGTAATGGTAGGATTTAGGTGGTCTAGAAGATCCTGATCCAAGCCCTGCGAAGACTGGTGATGTGGATGATGATGATGATGATGTGAGTGGTGGGTTGTTAGCACAGAAGGGTGATGCAAATGCACTGTAGATGATGTCGGGGTACACGACACACTACTCATTGTGTGGTATGTGGCATCTGGTTTGAACGGATGTGTTTTCTGTGATACAATATCCACGGCAGCCAAAGCTTCAGCTCCCCTTAGCAAAGTCTCATCAAATCCAGCAAAGATGTTGCCTTGAAGCTGAAAAAAGAGGAAATACAATAAAATTACTCTGAAAACTTTTACAAGCTTTTCTGTCAATTTTTTCAAAATTCAAAGCTTTTGAATCAATTTTTAGGCCAGCTATCGAAACACATCACTGCTAGAAAGTTTTTTAGCAATTTTCCCCAAAAATCCTACAAATGTAGCCTTAGTTCAGACAGCACAGTAAAATGCTTTTTTACCTAAATTAAATATATCTGGAAGTAGACAAAACGGGATCAACTTCCGATGACGGCATGAATATTTAAAGAGATGTTTACCGAAACCACACACCTACGATTTAGAATCACAAAGTATTTTCTCAAAACAATATGCTTTCATTTCAATGTTACATGCGATATATACCATCTGACAAAGTTCGTCCATGATCTTCTTCGGAGACACGAGTTAAGAAAAGCATCGCGTAATCTACAAATCGATGTATTTTGAGTCTTACCTGAGGAGCAGGGAGGCAGGCTCTTCGGATAGCTTCAGAGCTACTGTGGAGCGGCGTATATTTGGGTTCATGTAGGATGGGATGCATACTGAATGGCTGTTTGCTGTTCATAGACATCATGATGCAATGAACTGTGGACACTGTGTTGTTAGTACATGAGCAGGTTGGAATTTGGTTTAGCTTTGCTCTTTTTGCTGTGTTGTTATTGTCTGACTTCTTATCCCAGTATCAGTGGCAGTGACCCCTCCTTCTACCTCGTGGATTGGAGGAGCTTCAGAGCAAAGGACTCCTCCTGGATGAAAGATGAGCTGGAGGCAGTGAGATCACTCCGAGCATCATTAACCACTCCTTTAGCCTTCCCCTGAGCCCTAATGAACAGCAGGCAGTCAGGTGGCTAAGGATGTATCCTGATACCATTGTGTGCATGAACTGTTACATTGCACAGCATGCAGCGCATGGTAAGAGGATCTTCTGGTCTCCAGTTCTGAGACAATAAAAGAGAAGGCAACCAAGAGAGGAAATTACCAGCTACGAGAATCTCAATTGAAATACAACTGACAAAGCGTGACGGCAAGACTCTATTCAACGATACAAAGTAGCAATAAGTTTGCCGCGCTCTGCCCAGAAGCATCATATCTTCTGCCCATCGATTATATATTTATAAGCGCAATGATTTGTTTGATTTGTTTTAATCAAAACATTTTGTAGAATTTTGTGTTTAAAAAAAAATAAAAATAAAGCTTGAAGTGTAATATTATAGCGGTTTCTTCAGCCTCGGGCAGGAGGACACGATGACATCTGAGAAGGGCCTTATATCTGTGGGATTTCGGCTTTTATATCTGCTTGGCTTTTAGTGTAATTATTATATAAAGTGCCAACTTTACTCTAAGCCATATCTGGCCACTTTCTTATTATATATATTCGATTTTTGTGGGTCCTGTGTGGATTAACCCTTCAAATACTATCAAGAGGTGGTATAATTAGTATAATTAAAATTGACGCAGAATGCACAAAAGGAATGGACACCATGCTGATACAGTGCTTATAAACATTAATTCATTGTATTAGAATATAGGAGACCCTTACAGAAGCATCTGGTAGTAGCCTAGAACTCACCTCTGACTTAAAGAATATAGCATGATATGTATATATAAGATATATATATATATATATATATATATATATATATATATATAGTCCTGATTATGCTCGAATGCTAAAATTAAGAGGCAAATACATGCTAAGAAAAAATGTATTAAAACGTGTTCAAGGATAAATTATTTGCTATGGTATGAGGTCCCAAAAGTTTATGAGATTCTATTTATTTTTCTGTGTTGGTCCAATAAAAGGTATCACCTTTGACCAAAAACTACATTTTCTCCTGGACCAATACAGCTATATCCATACAGTATTATTGCACCCTACTTCATTGAAATTGTTTCTCTATGCTGAGTTAAGGACATAAAAACATGGAAACACAGGACTTTACGCAGGTGAGAACCATTCGGCCCATGTATTCTGCACATTTGTCTTGCTTAGGTTCAAGATAGCTTCATGCATAACCCATGCATGTCTAAATTCCCTTACTGTGTAAACCTCTACCACTTCTCCTGGGAGGCTGTTCAATTTATCTACCACCCATGAAGTTCGGTATTACAGGACTCCCGTATATATACATACACATGCATAGAAGGATGCTGTTGGATTGTGACAATCATTAAAAAAGTGCTAATTGGGAAAGAAATAGTTAATACAGATGCCAAATAAAATCTGTAATTACATCTCATCGTATCTCAGTATTGTGTACAGTGCCATATACATGATCAGCACAATGTAAAAAAAATCCTCTGCTGCTATGATTAACAGCTGCATGAGCCGAGTCTTCTTACCCCATCTGGTGATACGTGCTAGTAATGTTATACCAGACAGCAACCCTCTTCCAGAAGGTCGCCCAGCCAACTGCACAGAAATTAACTCTAATTAATCAAGTGATAGGGAGGTTAATTTACGGCTCATTTAATAAAGCTCTAATCTATTTTCCATTTCTCTGTCTATGTACTTATTCTGCTACATTACATAAAAATAACAAAAACAATAAACATTTGGAAAAAAAGGAAAATAATAACAAAATAATGCTACAGTTTATATCAAAAGATAGGTTGGCAAATTAGGCAACCATTGCTAAATTCCAACACCGTCAATAGGTCTGCTGGTGGTGATCAAAACAAAATAGGGGGAAAAAAAAAAGAAATTATAGAAACTTATATTATAAGGGCAACAACAGTGAAAAAATACTAGGTGACCTTTTATATTTTCACAGGTTTGTTACATCAATAATATGAATTATAGAACAAAATAAAGAAAAAAGGTAAATAATAAATAAAAAGTTAACTGAGTTAAGCTTTATTATGCCATACTGTCCAGTTGAATAGCAAAAAAAAAGCGTGCTGAGCAATCATGCATGTTAAGTAAATAAACCTTACCAGATCTCTCATAGTATTCCTTCTTCCGAAGGTTTAATCACGTGACAAATCAATAAACCCTAAGAAGCTTTTTCAATGGTGTGTGAATTCTTCCTAGGAAGTCTTTGGACATTCAAGCACCTTTAAAAAAGACCAAGTTACCTCTAATTAAACCATACGCTTCAGAATATTGGGATAACTTTGCTGAGCTCTACATTTTCATTGATGACCTCACATTCTTGTTGTGTACTAAAAATACTCCAATGGAACATATCTGTGATTATATGGTGGATTCCTGCTTTCTTAATCTTTCGCGGTACTTGTCAATAAATAATATACTTTTAAAAAATGCATTTTGTACTTCAAAGGTATTCACGTGGCCACTGTGGAGCTTGGAATCCTTGCCTCCTATTTTGGATTCACCATAGCTCAATAAGATGACAGGGAGCAATGGTACAGTTATTGCGTATTTGATGTTGGGTAAAACACGGAGCATGGGTATTAAATGATTTACTAAGACAACTCTGACGGTATTTGGTGTTACAATGGAATCTAGAATCTATTGTTAACAAGGGAGCTTTGTTTTTCTACTTTTTAATGTCATAAAAGAATAATGCATTTCTGTTTTTTTTTTCCACTTAAGGTCACAGTACCTGAACAATATAAATAATACATGATATATAAAGCTAATATGGTGTTGAAAGTACAATACGTAATTGTACAAACTGAATTTGCGTCCATATAAGCATTGAAATTGTTA
The DNA here is from genome assembly GCA_009364415.1 of Spea multiplicata. Classification (NCBI taxonomy): domain Eukaryota; kingdom Metazoa; phylum Chordata; class Amphibia; order Anura; family Pelobatidae; genus Spea; species Spea multiplicata. Next base: position 23,856 of record VKOC01016329.1, read on the forward strand.
TAGAAAGGTACGGAGGCGCAAAGACCCATTTTTCTTAAGATGTTGCTGCTGGTTTATAACTATTTTGGGTGATTTACTGTATATGCACTATAAAAAAAGTATTTGGGACGTATGGCCATTACACCAACAGGGACTTTTATGACATCACACAAAGCTGGGAGCATAGCATTGTCCAAAATGTCTTGGTATGTCCTCTTCAGCATACCAATACTTTTTGGAGATTGCTATGCTTCCAACTTTGTGGGAATAACTTGGGAAATGCCCTTTTCGTATATATTCCCATCATTAAACCTCTCTTTTTCTTCCCTCTCTCTCCCACCTGTCTCCCCCTTCCTTCCTCTCTCTACCATCCTCCCCTACAGTCTCCTACAATGGCCATCTCTCCAATTCTCCTTCCTATCTCTCCCTCAAGTCTTCCTCAGTGGTCATGTCTACCTCACTGCTCTCCTGCAAGGACCATCTCACCCCATCCCTCGTGTCTCCCACAATGGCCTCTCCACTCCCAGCGAAACCAACACTTCCCAAGATCACAAGCCTTTTATATAAACAGAAGTTATTGTATTAATCACGTATTTCATTATAAAAGATCTGCAGTCAATATTGCTGAATTAGTAAGAACTGTTTAAAAAACACTTTTTATTCCATAGCTCATAGACTGTGATTTTGTGTGAAATTGTAAAAAAAAAATAAAAAAAATTACACCCATTTATGAACTTGGGGCACTGAAAGCTGGACTTGAACACATAGGGCCCGACGGGGAATAACTTGTAAAAGTCTACTCCGAGACATGCTTGCAAAATAAACAAATACATGTTATTATTTATTAATAACCCCAGAGGTGGTGCGGGGTTATCTGATGTCCTGTTCAAAACTAAAGCCCTGTTGGCTATCATCTCCCAACAGGCATACGGTAATGTATGCAGCAGAATGAAGCAACCCGTATAGAAAACAAATTGCACACTTCACGTATACTGTATAGGGCAAAAGGGCAACACAACAAAGACAGGACAATATAATCGCATACACAAGAAAGATGTGGATATATAATGACATGGCATGTCCGTGTCCATAAAAGCATATTTTGCTTGCTGTAGAGGAATGCTGCTGTCATTTTGTACATGGCTCACCAAAAGCTTCTATCTATCTCTCTATCTCTCTCTATCTCTATCTATCCATCAATTAATAATCTATCACATCATCTCGGTGATCCAGAGCTCTCTGGATTGTATGAATAAATATTTAGATGTTCGTTAACAGAAGCCATGATTTGGTCACCTCTAACTGATGAAGCTCCAATGGGTAGAATGGAAATCTATGTGGATTCCACTGATCCAATAATAAAATTATCCCAATATCTACACAGACAGCAAAATCAAATACCAATAATATATTCGTCTACAGTCCATGCATCCCGACAAATAACAACTTTGTCCTTTCGTCATGTCTTGGATTTAAAATAATGATCCGGCTACATGGCAAGCAAATATTTAATCTACTAGAATGAGCCATATGGTATGTACGATTGTTTCATCAGTAACATGTGGCTAGCTTAAAGCTGACATACTGATATTGGTTTCAATTTTAGAGAAAGAATTCTTGCCAGAAATCCCATATAGGTCCAGTCGTATATTTTGAACATATTATCCTTTTAATATCTACATTTCTTCACATACGCTGCATTACGGACCTTGTATAGTCCGGACCCGTTTCAGTTGTGTTTTTCATTATATGTTACCATAAGGATATAGGAGAAGCATTTCCTATACATTCTATACAGAGAGGAACAGGCCGCCTCTACCCGCCATCTCTTGTGTGCTTCGCTTCCCAAGATGTTCTGTATCACAAGCAGGGTCTTCTGCGTCGGATGAGGTGCTAAAGATTGCCTGTTCTTGTCATACAGTAACAAACTTGTGACAAATGGTTGAAAGTTATTTACAAAAGAGGATGTTATGGTAACAAGTGGAGTCAAAGAACATGACAATAAATAATTTAATCAGTTTTGTAAAACCCTTATTAAAAATGCTGCTGCACTTAATAATGTAAGTGAACTTTTAATTAAGCAATAGGGGTATTGATTTCTAAAAAGTTCAGTCTGTTGCGTGGATCTTAGTATAGGCATGAAGCGAAACCAGAAATCACTGCAAGAGCCTCCCATAATGGAGTAATATATCATAAGGAAATTGGGATATTCCCCCTGCCACAGGGGTGTCCAAATGTTTTCTGCAGTGGGCCACTTTATCAGAAATGTGTGTTTGGTGTGTAAGCTGTGTAATGTTAATACATGGTTAATTAGGCAATAATACAAAAGCTGCATAATAATGCATAATAGCGAACTGCCTCGCTACTACCGCATGGTCACGCAATGCGACGTTTTGTGACACCACTCAACCCTACTTCCATCCGGAAATTAGGGAGATATGGAGCTGAGTTCGACTGCTGGAACTTACCATTTTATATGTACTCCTGGAGCATTCCGTCGTCTCTCTCTCAGAGGGGGGGGGATTTTGCCCCATTGCCCCCTTGGATCCACCAATGGTTGGAGGTGCCGTTACTGCTGCAGATCACATGTAAGCCACACCCTGATGTCCAGCTTGGCCACATTTGGCCTCTGGCCCTCATGTTGGATACATCTGGTTAAAACTCACCCAAGCATCATTAGTATAAACATTATGCATAGAGCTCAGCAAACAACGTGAAAGATTAGACCACTGGAAAATTTCAATAGGGGCAAATATTCCCTCTTGCCTTCCACATAGAGGTCCGTGGAGTACCCCAGTCCTTGTGTCCATATCTTCTCTAATGTCGCGTTTTTCTTGGAGCTTAGATTTTTGCTGGGTATGAGGGTACAATGAGTATCCTAGAGCCATAAAATGTATAATTATGTCTAAAAAAATAACAGAACATAGGTTTATAAATTATGAATAAAACATGTTCTTCTTCTAAGTGTCTTAGTCAATTCCAAAAATAGTTATTCATATGTCCTGTAAAGCCCTGTCCCTAAGCGCTCCAGTAAAAGTAAGACATATATATCTATTTGACAATTTGAAAATATTATGGGGTTGCCGAATAAATTAATATAGACTAGTCTATGGGCTAGATTCAACGCCAGAGATAGAAAATACCACATGTAATTAAACAGCAATACCTGCATAGATCATAATGTAAAAAAAAAAAAAAATGGTGGAAATTAGATAAAAACAAAGGTATGCTGACCCGATAAACTATAACACTGTTTTATATCTGTTAGCCTCTTTTAATACATGCAAAGGTTTTTTGTCTGCTAACTTTGGACACTAAAGATGGGAAGGGGTTTTTCTTGATTTTGTCTTGTACCAGACTATAGGAGAATAATTTGGATTTTTTTTTACTTAAACCTACCTCAGAAGAGACTTGTTCATTCACTCGCATTCATTCTCCAACACGGTTATTTTAAGTTCTGCGTTAATGGCAGTAAAGCTTCGCTAGGTGCTTACTATGAGAGTGCTACAGAGTAATGTACACTCGCTGCCTATTTTACATAAAGTAATGGACTGCAAGGACATCTCATCAGCTGAATCATCGCAATTTTGAAACATCAAATTCCTTATAACGCATAACGCACAATTCCATAATTTTGATGTTTGATGGCATAACACAAATGAAGTGAAATTCATAATATTGATCTATAGCTTCATTTATTAAATTCTATTTTGAAATATTTTATACGTAGTTTCATCAAAACATCTAACACTTTTCTTGGGGAATATTATGTTCTGGTTTGGGGTTTGTATGGCAATGAATGGCTTGATATTCATATACATTATTAAAAAATTGTCTGCCTAATGCATACAGTTCAAGTGTAATTGTCCCATATATATATATATATATATATATATATATATATATGTCCATCTACCGTTAGTCAAAGGTTACGGTCTTTCTAAACCTTGCTCAGTCATTACACATGCAAAGCTGGAATAAAAGACCAATGAATCTAATTTAAAGTATTAAGTCGGGCCATGTTCTACATGTTTTACTACATACTGATATGCGAAATCATCAGTATTAGCAGCTGGACATCTTCCTAAACCCTCCTAAGGTGGCAGTGGACAGGCGTGGATATTGAAATACATGGTATCCACTTGCAAAGAGGTTGAGCCATCATTTGGAGGATCAGAAGGTGATAGAATGGCACCACTTCTATGGGTGACCATTTATGTAATGATGTCATGCGAAGTTACAAAGTCCTCAGTTTGGTTTCTCGTCAAGGCAATGGTTTTGTGAAATGTATAATAGAAAATACTTTTGTCTTGCCAGCCCACATTGTGTTCAATGGGGCAGCCCATTGGTCAGTGCATATTAGATTATATTATTATTTATTTTATTTTATTGTGATATATACGGTTAAAATTGTTCTCAGCAACTAGAAAATTAAAGGGTTAACATGCCTATGAAGGCACGCTGCTCCTTTTTTTCACCATGAATATTGCATATTTTCCCAGTGAAAAATGCTCTGCAAATTACAGAGCTAGCATGCAGGCTCCCCTTTCGATTGTCAGAGCTTTGGGATCAATGAAAATCAATAGGAACGCTCTCCAGGTCTTTCATTTGTGGCGATACATTTAGACAATATGCAGCGTCTTTAGAAGAAGACTTTACCAGTAGGGCGTTAGCTGGACCAGCTCCTCTGGCAAAGTGTTTGCAACCTGCTGTGACTGTGCCGCTATCAGCTCTTTCTGTTGAGGTGTTTCGCTTTTTGCATTAACAAGCAATTTGAATGAAAAAAAATGTCTGAAATATGGTTCCTTCAAGGATCTCCAAATCCTACAATGTAGAAAACACTCATTAATTGAAGAGTGGGCCCTGTCGTAGGCCTTAAGGCTACTCAAGACCACTGCTGTCCCTTTATGCTATAATATCTGCCAAAAAGATTGGATAACCAATCTCTAATCAAGCTTACACATTTCTTTTGATAAGGAACTTATTGAATAATATAATTCAGTTTTATACACTTATTATCTATGTTGACTGAAACCTCAACTGTGAAATCCAGAGCGCTGGTGAAGCTCAGGCACCTGAGAAAAATGGATTCCCATTTTTGCTTCATTCTGTCCATAGTAACGTTCTATATGGCAAATGTTCCCATTTGTCAGCAATAACTTAAAGCTTGAGAATGTTCGCCCAATTCACCATTGTCACCATAAGAATTCCAAGTGCGGACATATTCCCTTTTATCCTTTGTTTTTGTTTTTTTTATTTGACACTGTTTTCCCATCCTTATCGGTGAAGTTAAATTACAATAAAAGTTTAAACACAACTACTTATTGAAATGTATTTAGATAGCTAATAAGCCGTCGACTTACTTTAGTGATGACAGAGAGAGAAATGAGATGTCTGATAGAAATATTCAGTGTAAAATTCCAAACACCAATGACGCAGTCAACATCACTATGAAAAGAGGTTCAACACAGATGATACTGAAAAGTATATCTGTACTTTTTTATCCTAAATAATTTATAATAAGTAAAATTGTGCGTGTTGATTGTGAAAAGAGCACAATTTGTCTGATTTACATTGCAGGGGGGAGCCCCAGGGTAAGGGGTGTTTAGCTATCTGCTCTAATGTAATTGCCTGTGGCGGCTCTGTAAATATTTGATGGGTTGTCTGAAAAAAGCTAGAAAGCTTTGTCTAATACACTCCTGCAACTTTCTGCCTGTCCACTGCCCTCTTTTAGGAAAACGTTTTCACATGTTGTTTAATATATATATTATATATATATTATATATATATGTATATATATATGTATATATATGTATGTGTTATATTTATATTATTAACTTGTGTTAACTTGTGTTCTAGAGACAGAAAGTATGTCCGTATGCTCTGATTAAAAAAGCAAGGGTTAATAGCAATGCCCAAATTTAAGGAAAACAATCAGTTTCTTTATTTACTCCATGTGTAACATTAAATTCCCTTTCAAAACTCTACCTAGTTAAGTCAATGCTTATGTACAGATGTGCCTATTTGGCCAGTATTGTAGGAAAACCCCAAATCCTTAGTTTATAATGGTTTCCATATCTGGGCAATATGGAGCCTCGGAGCTCCCAGACATGTCAGCTTAGTACAGCTTTTCCAAGACGTTTGGCTCTTTGGGATGGGAGAGATTCATGGCTGCCTAGGCATAATTTGTGTTCAACACTGCCTTCCATCATGCGCTTGTCTGTTATGATAGGGAAGAACTCCATGGGTGCTCCCCTTAGCAGCTCTGCACCTTAGCCACCAAATAGTCCTAATTTACCATAATTATAGTTCACTAAATTCTCCAGCATCCCAATGCAATATCTCCAGCAAACTTCTATGTTGCAGTTCTGCTGATGCAGTACGTGTGAAAAGAACCGGTATTGTAAGATTTGACTATTTTACAGTCTTTGTATGAAATACCAAGTGCTTAGGAACACAAGTTGAGGGTAAAATGATAATAAATAATACTAATAATGTGGCTTTAGAGTTAAACTAATGTTGCGATTCTTTGTTTTGGGCCCCAGGAGTTCAGAGAATTGATCGAGGTAAGTGGTTAGAAGTTTATCCTATACGACTATGCCTAATGATTGTTATATCTTTTAGGGTAGTAGAAGTATTATTAAACATCTCATCTACAGACACCAGAAGGCTTGTTTTCCCTCAGAAATCTCATGGTGCTGCCACAACCACAGGGGATTCTGGGTAGGTGCATGCAAATAAGGTCAGCAATTAACATCTTTGCCTCTATATCCACTTTATACATGGATCCCTTGAAAGTAATTGCCCGCTGCACAATTTAAGTGGAAGGGTTTCCATCACCCTTACCCACTATAACTTATGTAATGTTATATCTTTTGGAAAAAAAATAATTAGCCATAAGTGTATTTTAAAAAAAAAGCATTAAACCGATTGGCAGTATGATTTGAATATAGTGTATTTTATCTTGGCCATTATCAGTCTCATAGATTAATCTGAGGACCATAAATGGTTGTCAGCAATTGTCAATGAAATCCCAGTTGTGGACTCTGTTGTTGCATCTTCTCTATAAGATGCTCTCTATAAAGTTCTCTGTAAATGTAGTATGAGGCGTTAAGGACATAGCATATACTGCATGTATTAAATATTCACCAACAAATTGTAGGCCCACCGTTAATATGCTTTGCTGGTCTCTACCTTTAGGACAATAAGTATTTCTGAAGACACAGTTCTTGTTGAATAAATTGGGGGTTTTTTTTCTAGATTTTCCATTCTGTACACTTTACCTTTAGTTATGTAAGTTAAGAATTTCTATTTTCCCTTATTAGAACAATTGAGGATTTTCTGCAATTTTACCGAAACAGCAAAAATAGAAAGAGTAGAGGTGCTGTGGGGCTCCTTTATGTCACCCAGTATGACATTTTTCTATTATATTTATTGATTCACATCATTCTGTTCTGAAGGTAAAGATGCCTTTTTCTAGAACTCTTTGGTTTTTAATTGTTGTTGGTTCTTGATTATTTTTGCTAGGAATGTTGGCAGGAATAATTAACCTTGAGCACTTTTATTTTAAAGCTGTCTTTGACATAAACCCACCCTTTTTTGCTGAGCCTGACCTCACAAACGCTCTACTGGATGTATGGGCAAAAATTCCCACGGAAACTCTCCAAAATCCTGTAAAAAAAACCTTCCCAAAAGCTGTTATAGGTGCAAAGGGGGACAAAATACATTTTAATGTCTATGTATCTAGTATGCAATTTCATAAACATCTCTGTTAGTTTAATGATCAGGTGTCCCAATACTTTCGTCCATATAAAGTATGTATATATTTAGGAGATGACGGGTGCCCCTAAAATTCAGTACCAAGATGAGGTGGTTGTACGCAATTTACTTAAACTGTGTTTATTTGGGAATCCAACATGGCTGCCACTAGCATTTTTTGAAGAAAATACTAAATATTTATTATTTTACAAAACATATAGTTCTTGACTATAAGGGAATTTGATCAACATGTTAACACACAAACATGATAACTATAAACTAATTTATGAATGAGAGTTGTAAATGTAAGATGATATAAAGACATATAGAAGTTAAATATAAATGGCGTCTTGTCTCATGATACAATATACATTGCCCATAGGCAGCTATGCTGTTTGAGTACAATGGGGTAATAAGGGTGGTGATGGTTTACTCATACCCCATGGTTCCTATGCCCATGTGTGAATGAATAAATCAATTTTCCTTGGTCTCTGCCTGCTGTTCAGCTTTCATGCTATTACAATCAGTGATACCAACAAAACTGCTCAATAGAGAGCTCAGATATGAAGGTCTCATTTCATATAATCCGCCATGCAATCTTGACATTCCCAGACTTGTGTGCTGGCTTTTATCTATCATAAAAAGTATAAGGTAGCCCTAAGCTAGCATTGTTAGTTTTGTTATTCCCAAGCATATCTGGTGAGGGGTTAGATGTTACAAGTGGGAGATATTCTACCATTTGCCAAACAGCTGACGTTGGAAACAGTTTAAAAAACCCTAAGAGAATGAACTAATGAAGTATGGAGCAAAAACTTTCTGTTCATGCATAACAAGTATCATCTTAGTCGACAGAGAATTCATACTCTTCATATAAACCATAAAACATGCTTTAAACTGGGGGGGATGTGTATGAAATAAAGTTGATAGCACCAGCCTTATGGTCATCATCGTTGGGTAATGGGATGCTAATGGGGTCCATCTTTAGATGCAGAACCTTCTTCTCTTATTTGGCCCCAGGAGTTACATAGGCCGATATTTTAATTACACCACATATACACCACAGTTAATACTATTGATGCATGCCTAAATGTCCATGACTTCCATCCTCCAGGATTTGATGTCATATCCAAGCAATCTGCTTTTAAGAATGCAATGTGCTAGTCGGCCTAAGTCAGAATACTCAACTGGCAAATACTAGATGAGTTTACACAGTTCCATTTTTCTAAAAATGTCCCGAAATTTTGTTTATAGTTTACAGATCGGATACACATTAACCAATTAGAAATTACCAAACTGCACTAGGTGTGCAATTTATCCACCTGTGACCATACATTGCCAAAAAAGCCAGCTAAGCCTAAAGACCTCCTGAGCCAAATATCAAAACAATGTTCTAGATATAATAACTGGTGTCAAAATGACATTATGTCATAGATCCCCACATTGCAAGTCTCTTCTTCTATGCTCAATGCTCCAGAACAATCATCATGCAAGTACAGAAGCTGCGAATGGCATTTTATATCCCATACCGAAGCCGTTAATTGCGTTATTTTTCACTCAAAGGACATCTGACGTCATTAATGGATGTCACAACCCCGTTTAGTCTGTGGTCCGGATGGGAGAGGATGACGCTCGAGCCCAATGGAACACTTCAGATACGTTTTCCAACAAACTGCTTCACCTAACACTAACTAGCTAAGCACACATCCACTAGGTACCCTACTAATTACACAAATTACAAAAATAACCCCCAAACCCTGCGGGAGTTCCTCTTTTAGCCATATTGTTTGTACCGCCATACAGGAAAACAGCATGTGCATCATTTCACTGAGATGCCAGGGGAATTTGGTTGTTCAAAAAAGAAATCAATTTTTTTGTTTTTAAAGAAATTCATATTTTTTGAAAAACATTAAGCATGTTAAATTCATAAAGGAATTCAATTGGAATTTTTATTTAACCTTCCAGGCCAAGGTTCAGGAGAGAGCACATCCCAGAAGGATGGTTAATATACACCCTGTATTTATGAAGAGATACACTGTCTCTGTCACTGTCTCTGTATATCCTAAGATTTTCTGCTTTGAGACCTAAAAGGAAGTGATCTTTAAAATAAAGATTAAATCAGGAAAGAGGGGGGAAAAACAATATATTGCATTGTGGTTGCAAGTACAACACTGCGATATACGAGAAACAAAAGCATTGAATAAAACATGGTGTTAGATGTAAATGCAGACATTCTAATCTAAGGAGATATATTCGAAAGCAAGTGTTCTAGGAAATATGGGATGTATGATAAGCGGCGATTTATTTTTAGATGTTATGTGTGGTATTTAAGAAATTCGAAAAATTGATAAAATGGACATTTTCAAGGTGAAAGGCCATGAGACATGCCAAAAACATATGAATGACTGAGAAGTCTACTGTTACCTGTTTCAATTCCTTGTTAAAGACTCATTAGATTTGTATATACAGAGTGGCTGCTAGTCTGCTAACTTTATCAATTACTAATCAACATTTCTACGAAAAAATGACATCAATGAATCGATGACTACACAGTTTTGTATGAGGTCATCTACATGTGAATCTGAGCCGTGACACTGTTGGTAATTATCCTGGTCGCTTAGTAATAAACTAAGTGACCAAGGGTAGTCTATGCAGAGATGTAACAAAACATGGTGGAACGCCCTAGCAAGCTCATCAAGTAATACGATGATTAAACTCAACAATAATCTAGTAAATTCATTACATACCAGGCGTTATATACCATATCAGACACAAGACCACTTTGGCCATATTTGGAAACGTCATAAAATAAATCAAAATTTTCTAAATCAGAGAGGCTTGGGGGGGGGCAACTTCTCCTCTGTCTCACTTGTAGCCCTACCCATCTAAGGAAAGTTGTTTTAGGAAATTCCTGGTTTTAACTTCACTTGACATTCATTTAGCACCTCAATTGTATGAGCTTTGCCCCTTAATGCCTTCTGTAGTTGAGGGTCTAGGCTTGGCCTAAAGTAGGCTTTGCCTATTGAACAGAAGAGCACGTAAATACTTTTTTCGTTTCAATTCTTTCTATATTTGCGCAGACATTACAACTGATCGTTTTAATATTAATTTGCCCAATTAATGCAAAAAATAATATCAATTTTTAGCTCAAAGTTTCTACCAGCACCAATGGGGTTAATAGTAGGACCTGGTCTCCTTTGTGCAGTGCAGCTGTCAGGAGTGTGGAGCTCCTTTGTGAAGAGAGGGGCAGTCCTCAGAATATTCTTCTGCTGAGTTGATTGAGATTAAGTGCATGTATAAAAAGATCAAAGGGTCTTCTATCAGGACTGTCCTCCTAACTGGCATAGTATAATGAGATGAGAATGCACTGAATAGAAATGCTTGGGCTAAGAAACAATGGGCTACAGACTCAGTTACAACCGCTGAAGATGTATGCTGTCAAGTTACAAGTCAAGAGGGTTATTAGCGGAAGTTTACAAAGAGAATGTTGGCGTTACTTGCTGTGTTGACTTCAATAACCAGATCAACGGTGGCTCCATCATGTAAGCAAGTTCTGGGGATTCTATATGGAGCTGTGATCTATAGCTTGCTGAATTCTGGGCGGCAAGTGATACTCAATCACACGCTTGCCACAAACCATTACATTCGGTGATATTGGAGAATGTCCCCCCTTTAAAAACGCATCTATGTGCATTTCTTATTTTATTCTATTGCATTTTTTCTCCTTTATATGTATATGATGTATGATTACTTTTCTGGACATTTGTACTTGCTGTCTTTGATTGATGTCATACTGCGCGTTGATTCTAACGTGCTTGATTATGCTCCTCTGCCTAATAAAGAAGTTATAAAAAAATTTATCTAATTCAGGTAAAATCTGGTTGATGGTTTGAGACGACGCGTAAAAAGTTACAGAAACTTAAAGTGCTCCTAACACCTCTCTTCATCCATATGATACATTTTTGTCATGTATATTATGAGTAATAAATTATGAATCAATTATTAATTATAAAAACATATTAAATAATAAAATGAGCACAATCAGGGAGTGTGCGGGAAGTTGTGTTTTTTTTACCTATTATGAAAAATGGACAGTCAAAATAGGTTTAATTGTTGTTCATGGACTTTAATATGACCCCTTATATCATTTTTATGCCATCTTGTTGTAATGTCCTAGTATTTAGTTCCATCTTTTGTTTGCCCTAAGTGCACATATTGTAAATTATCTTTAATAATATACACTTTAGACATTGGGTACGCCATGGAGAAATGAGAGGTCCCTCTAATTTGTATTACACAGTGTAGTGAAGTTTGATGAACTTCATCCTTCGTGACGTATCACCAACCTGTCTGACAACGAGGGTCGCCAATTTTGATGCGGGAATAATGAAAAGGAAATGTAAATATTGAACGAGTGCCAAATGCAACCCCCTTCCTACATCTTTATTACTACTAAATGCTACCGGTTAAGGAGAATTTTGTGGAGAAAGTTGTGGAGGTACAACAACTAGTGGACTTGGCTTTGTTATCAGGTGACATCATACATGGAGGAATGAGACGGTAGTGAGACAGATCCAGTAATGCAATGCAGTATTACAACACCAGTATGCATGTGGGGTACTGTAGTTAACCGAGGAGCACCCTTGAAATATTATTGAGGAGAGAGAATTGTTTGGTGGTGCTAGAGACGCTGAACACTACAGCCTAAGGTCCATTTTGGGGTCAGCTTAGTCCTTAGTAAATAGATCCCGTAGTTTATCTAGACACTTTATGGCTGATCCTGTCTACAGGAGACAGCACAGCACATATCACACTGTATATTGTTGTGAGATATAATGAATAAACCAATCTTAATTTTTAATGATGCTTTCTTGCCTAAGATCCTATTATGAGCTGGAACTTCACTCAGCAGATCACTCCATTTGTTTGCTAAACTTAGCGTTGAGCACAGCTTAATATATTGCTGCTTTGTAAATAAATAATTATATGGCTTCTGCAATTTTAAAATAAAGTAGTGCATATGTTTATGGTTACAATAAATGAATTGGCTATATGGTAATTAGAGAAACAAGATCCAGGATAAAAGATTTAATATCACTCTCGTGTTTAATGTATAGCAGGGGTAAGCAACAGGCTTATTATTAGCTTTTCTTCTTTTATTATGTTTGGAGATTCTGTGTTTTTTAACACCCCCCCCCCCCCATGTATAAACTATGTATATTCATTGGTTATATATGTAATGCTCTACATCACAAATTCTATGGATTGATTTTTTTCTTTTTTATTATCTCAAAAAGAATTTAAGACACAAGGACTAAAGCAAGAGGATCCATTGCTAAATGGCTTAACATTACAGTAGCCCTATTGAGATTGTATTTATTATTATTATTATTATTATTACTATTACTGGAGACTGCAAGAGCAGTGTATAATGGTTACATTTCCATTGTGACGTTTAGACTGGGTAAGTAACACACTTGGTCCAGACCTTCACTGGCACACACAACAAATTTCCAGTAGGGTAGTTACTTGAAAATATTGCCCCTCTGGGTCCTGAAAAGTGTGGCTGCATGCGGCAAGGGTTAAAAACTTTAACACGATGCCCCGTGTATCCAGCGGCCATTATGCCAAGTGCCATGTCATCCCCAGTGGTCCAAAGAAGTGATTTTAAATGGATCTTCCATCATGGCAGTCCCCCTAAATAGGATAGTAGAATAATAGCCACTGATAGTACAGAGGTTATATACATAACAACACTAAATAGTATTTATTTACAAATAGCCGTATCCTTTCTACGACTTATTGCCATGTCCTATTTCTTACACAGTATGACAGGGTGGTTGGTCCCATATAGCGACTGGCCATGTGACATCACTCATGTTATATCAAGACTCCTGCTTGCCAATGTAAATGGGCTTTAGTTGCTATAGTAACTCAAAGAGTTAAAAAAAGGCTTAAAATGTTCAGGTATATCACGCTAGCATCTATGTTTAGATCACAATAGACAAGTGACTTCTGCATAAGGCTATTGCTTGTCAACTAATGCCCCAAAATGGTGACACCCTTAGCATTACCCTTAGGGGTTTCACTTTATGTCCAGAGGGTATTAAGTGACAGTTAATGGCCCAAAGCACAAGTCGTTGTTGCTAAATGAGCTGTTTTGATAAGCAGACTTAGCTTAAATATATATATATATATAACGTATATATATATATATATATATATATATTATATATCTGTATCATACTGATAAATACAGATGCGTAGTCATTAACAGAATGGTGAAACTGTTCTAAATTACAACACAAATTTTTATTTGTAAAATAGTTCCCTTATATATTAATGGTGATATGTAACTTTAAGAAAACATGTTGCAAAATAAATTTCTTTATTTTAATTAGGACAGTAAATCTTCTTAACAAAGAAACCTGCTTGTTTTTAACTGAATACTCAGCCTGTTATCAGTCCATCAAGATCAAGTGGGAGATTTTAGACATTTGTCATATTACTTGTTGGATTGATACCCCGTGTTAATTGTTTATTTATATGTTACCAAGAAAAGCTAATTATAAAGTGACGCAACAACAGGCCCTGATTGGTTGTTGCCATAAAATCCTAGAACGTTTTTAAGGGTTTGGTTTTTCTGCTCCTCATGAAGCCTCTTTGAATGGGAAAGACATGGTAGACACAGGGAACGAGAAGATTGACATTCCAGATGGAGGCAACATGATGCAGAGTTTTAAGTAGGACTATTGGAGATTATTTACACGGCCTGGCCCAGCCAGTGCCCCCAGCTGCCATTATTTCAGATATCATTTGGCAATTGTACTAGTCTTATAAAATTCCATTTATCTTCCACAATCCCAGCATTATTCCATATTCTAGCCCAAACAAATGCATTCATAGGACCATAATACAAAATTGGTTTTGCAGATTTCGGTGCTGTATGTCCAGAAACACAAGTTAAAGAAGTGACCCCAACCACCCTTCAACTCAACGTTCCATCAGATTTATGTTCATACGTAGCCTCAAGCAAAAAAAATACATGGAACTATTCCTCTGGATTGGTTTTCCATGTGAATTAAGAATTTCAATTGTATAAAACATATAAAAACAGGTAAATTCAAAGGAAACCGACAGTAGACCCAGGTTTACATTCATCTATTAAAACAACGCAGTCAATATGAGCACCCTTACCCTAAACCAACAACAATGTTGATTGTTGTATGTCACACTTGAATTTTTTATATTTATTTTTTGGGGTTTTATCTTCTATAGAATTTTACCTTGCATGGGGAATAACAACAAAAAGTCATGGATTCTTGGATATTCCACCAAGATCGTAAATTGTCTTGATTCTACCTTTAATAATTAATGTTTGCTACAGGCCATGTTGTCCTATGCATGGGTGTCAGGAGCCTGTCCAATATGCTTTTTGACATAAAAAGCTTGAATTCTATTCATTTATCTTACAACATGTAAAACAAAGGGAAAGAATGATAAGTCTGCACCTCCCCTTGAGCTATGGTTTGAGTTTAATTGGCCACAATGATGGCACTGTTATTTTTTCTAAAGACTCGGTTGCTTTATTGTAGTCTTTAAGTGGCGCGCTTTGACATAGTACAATATTTAGGTTATTAAATTACTACCACTTTGTAAGATAATAAGCAATGGTTTCTCTTAAACATTCGTAGTCACTTAAAGTTGAGGATATCATTATTATAATCTGCTTGGTATTGAGCTTGGGTGCTTCTCTAATCCTGACCAAGAGCGGTGACCTCAACTGCCCTATCCGAGGTCGCTGTCGTTACTGTTGAACACCGGTATATGATGTCATATCCTAGAATTTCCGCCTCATAAGAACGTGCAGCCCTAGTAGGGTAAATGGGCCAGTTGGGGATATCTCTTTTGTAACCACCTTAGCGAGTGGTGGGGTGACAGGGGTGCCTGCTGGGCTCACAGTTCAGCAGCTGGCGCTTTGCTATGGGATATTTGTTAAATGGTATCGCTCAGGGACATAACTTGAAGCCTCAGGGCCCCGGTGCGAGAATCTGTTAAGGGTTTGGGGTAAGGCGTTGGGCAATGAGGATAATTGTTTGTGTTTGGAAGATCCAGGCCCAAGCATTCATGTGCCCTACTTCCACCCGCAATCACACGGAACTGGGTTGCCGCACCAGCCAAGTATAAAGAAGCTCTTTAACCTTTCTGATATACCTAATACCATGTCTAGCGCCATGCTATGTTATTTATTTTCTTTTATTTTGATGCAGTCAGGTAATTTCCTAGGAAAACAAGAGATTAGCAATACTTTCTGCCTCATTACCTCGATTGTCTAGGGAGATCTATGGCTCTTCTGTGTGCATTTTTTCCCTTTCATCCTGATCTTTTGCAGCAAGGCAGACTTAGTAGCACTCAAGAGTTTATCCCAGTTCTCATTACCATCACTTCCGCTTTCTTCTTTTGTGGAAAGATTTAAAGAGAAGAGGATTAGTATTTGCAAGTACTTTTTTTTTTGCTTTCACTAATTCCCTCTTGACCAGCAATGATAAGCAGTATAATCATTGTCTGCGAGTCAGTGCTCAGTCATGATCTTCCTAAAGTGAGATCTCCTGCTAATATCTTCACTTGGAATCCAGAAGACCGGTATTAAGCACACAAATGCTCACATCCTTCTACGAACCTTATTTCTTGAGTTGAGTTAACCTATTGTCATAAATTGGTACAGAGGTTCTGCTAGGTTTTAGGGGCCCTAAGTGAAAAGGTTTTGAGATCCATCCCAGTCACAAAAGATGGATGTTATTATACAGAGTAACACAAGGCATGCTTGCTTAACACATTATAATAAATCTATCACATGTCAGTCCACTGATGACCCTTTAGATGATTTAGGAACCAAAGCAGCTTGTATGGTAGCATTGCCTACGTCTTCACTTAACTGTATCTCAGAAATATAGCGTCCTGCGTTTCTTACCGTATTAAAATAGTGTAGCGTTAAACTCTGATTTACCTCTATATCTGCAATCATTGCTAGTTTATATATCAATAACATTCCAATCACATTTTGTCTTCCTAAAATATCAAAAATGGAAATTGCGTTATCATTCTCAGAGGAGTTGCTACATACTGTATATCGTGGGGTGGGGATGGTACCGACGAACTTTCTGGCCCCTGCTACCCAGAGCGTCCCCTTGCGGGATGCGGGTAGGAGGTCTCGCTGAAGTCGCTGGGTGGTCCCGCTGATGTCAGTGCGCAGTCCTGCTGACATTGCAAGCGGCCCCACTGGCGTACATCTACAAATGCCGTCTTCCTAAAATACAGGAACGTCACTTCCAAACCAAACCAAATTAGAAGTTCATCTGCTCATATCCTTATCGATGTTTAACTGATAAACTGGGCAATTATTAACAGCAATACAATCCGGGGCTGCTTTATCCACTGGAGAAATGCCACCAATGAGATATTTAATCATTTCGCAGTAAAGAACCCAAAAATATCTGATGTTTTAGATATATATTTCTTTATAGCATATAGTATAAAAATCTAAAAGATTTTTTGTTGCTTTGTTATATACTGGTATACGTATTATTTTTTTTATTTATTAAATATAAATATTCGGTTCATAAATATTAGTACTGTGTCTTTCTTAGGGCACAGAAAATCTGAGCATTTTTTAAGATTATTCTCTAGTGCATTTGAAACATTCTTAAAACACAATCAAAAGTTTAACGCTGTCATGAAGACAAGAAAAAAAAAAAAAAAAACTTGTAACCAGAAGCAGCAGGTTTGCCTAAAAGCATGAGAAATCCCTCCCCCCGGGGGCATCCAGACATACATTGAAGTCTAGCAGCATGACTGCCTGTCTCCCATTCAGAGCTGTCATTTGAATAACGGCCCCAGCAGAGGGTAAGCAACAGAGACAGAGAGAGAAGAAGGCGCAGAGATCAAGCCTTTTAATGCAAGCTTGATCCGAGTCACCCAGTTCACAGCTGGTGTACCAGCAGGTATCCCTGCTCAGCCATATGTTATATGCACCGCTACAATTACCCTCCAGAGGAAGACAGGAATTCACACAGCAATCGCTTGCTCTCGCAAAGGAGGGGCCGTGAAATCAGTGAGAATAAGGCCCTCCATTATATAGAGACAGTGTTAGGGTCAGCCCAGTTGTTTTATATCATTGTTCGCTCTGTTAGCCATCCAGCCATTAGAGTCTTGTCAGTGTGTTTAAATTAGTCTAGCATTTGTAAGGGTAACCTCTTTTATTGAAAGGATCCATGGGAGGCCAATGGATTGGCATTGGAAAAAAATGAAAACATTTGGCAAGACGGAGTTAATAATTATCCTCAGTTAGAGAAAATTCAATTAGGTGTTTAGAAGCTGGAGTCTTTGGACTGCGCTAATGTGACCCAAAGTGAGCATAGTTGCCAATGTGTGCAAATATAACATGTCATTCTTCATGCGGTTTGGTCTTCTTTGGATTTTTTTTTTTCTTTTTAAGAATGAACGATAGAAAGAAGTCTAGCTACATGCGAGATCCAGCAGGCGGTTGTGTGGCTGTGATCTTGGGCCACTAGCCAAAAGGTACCAGAACCCACTGGACATCGCTGCCCGGATCTGAACAAGAGATAAAAGATATAATAAAGACAATTACAATTAATTCAAGGGATTAAAGGTTTTCACAAAGTTCGAGAGGTCGCCATATTTCAAAGTTGGGGAGTAATTATAGGACAAATGCTCCTGAACTAACAATGCCGTGTCACTGGTTTAAATTAGATATGAATACTTAAACTATCTTTAACTTCAAAAGCAAGCTAAAAGAAAGTATTTTAACTGTGGCACTTATAAACCATGCCTTGACATCACATTTTAACAGCACTTATTGTACCCCCTTTCAATATTATGTAAACTGTAAAGCATTAAGTAAATCTGTTAGCACTTAATAACTAAAAATATACATACAGGTAACAATCTTTCATAAGTAGGGCTGGAGTCCGGGGCACATTTATCATCAGGCCTAGCCTAGGCTTGACCATGGGAAGTGCCTCATTCCAGATGCTACATATCCAGATTCTTCACCGCAAGGACTGGGCACAGTTCTTCATAGTATAAATTGGCCCCGTTCGGAGAAAAAAGATCTCCCTTGTAACCATCCCTCTGAACACAGGTGCACTGGGGACCATGATCTCCCAATGGGTTGATCTGTTACCCAGTTTGGTGGCAGAGAGACTGCTGCCCCATTGGAACTGCCACCCAAGCTGCGCTGCTGGCAAGAGTTTAGTACAGGAGGAATGTAAAACATTGTGGGGAAGGTATAAAGCTACCCTAAACATGTCAAGGACAAGAGAGGATTGACATTGTACTGCAGTTAAAAAAATGATTGCCAACAAATAGCCTGTTCCTTTCTCTGACAGCTAGGGCTAAAATGTGTGGCCCCAAGTTGTCAGAGTGAACGTTACAGCACTCTAACTAAGCACCATTACATTCAACAGAAGGTTGGGCAATGACATTGCTGGGGAATCCTCATGATGTGGAGGGATTTGCAATTGGGGTCTCCTGCCATAGTTACTCACTGACTGATGTGTGCCTCCGTGTATGCTGCAGCAATCAGAGGGGTCCCTGTAGAATTCCCCTGACTGCTGTACAGGAGAACCCCCTGACTGCTGTATAAGAGAACCCCCTGACTTCTGTACAGGAGAACCTCCTGACTGCTGTATAAGAGAACCCCCTGACTGCTGTATAAGAGAACCCGCTGACTGCTGTACAGGAGGAGCCCCTGAAGGCTGCACAGGAGGACCCCCTGACTGCTGTATAAGAGAACCCCCTGACTGCTGTACAGGAGAACCCCACAGGTACTCCCTGATTGCTGTGCAGGAGAACCGTAACAGGCGATGTCACCAGAGACATCACAAGGGTTCCCATGGACTAATAGAGATCCCTGGCATCATAAAAGACCCCAAAATGGTTCTCGTCAAGTTAGAGAACCACCATGCAAAGTTTGCAAAAAACTGGAGTTTCAAAAAGTGATGCACACCTTGTAATATTTGCCCTGTAACAGACTAAATAGATGAAGTTCCTAGACATATAGGGTGGTTTCCAGATCAAGGAAAGTTAAATATATTTTGGGTATTTCTTTCCCATTGGCTCTAGCTGTGTGTAAGTTAAGTACATGCAACAAATTTCTTATTTTTTTTTTTCATTTTAATTTTACGAAACAATCTATAATTTGTGTGGTACACCAGCTGAGAAAGTGCGACATTACAATTTAACAGAGATATATTAAAAACACAAAAACTGCTGCCGTCCTAGGTGCTTAGGGAGTTAAAACGTGTAATGGGCTGCTTTTCTGTATCCCATGTAAGACTTAGATCTGATGCGTTTCACAGTTTGATAGATAGAAAGAAAACACAAGGGAATTTACTATTCAAAATAGATTTTTATTCTAAAACATTCAGTGGTCTAAATAAAATATGTGAATTTTCGTATGTGAAGGGAAGCGCATAATGTCAGCGTATGAAGCTGACTATTCTCTAATCAGACTCTTAAAATGGAAATAAATATGATCCATCAATTACATAAATATGGGGCTAATGTAAATTTTCTATTCCTTATTGACTGCCATGAAAAGCTGAATGAGTCTTTGGGGATTTCAGCAGCCAATGGGTTAAGAGCCCCTGGGCAAGGAGCTGACCCACAGACCTTCTCCATATTGTTCCCAGTTTTATCCCATATCACTTGGGAGATCAGCAGCGTAAGGATTAACCTTGGTTTCTCCTGCATTAAGGTCTGGGGGAGGGAAGGGAAGTTCTACATTTCTAGATACTCACATTTCTTGATGGATTTCCGTAAGCTAGCAAAGCCACTTCCACAACAAGTGCATATAGAAAAAAAATCAATTTACATCCGAAAATTTCTAGAAATAAAAGGATATCTGAGTTTGGGGCAGATCGAGGGATGAAAAACTAAAACCACGCATTTTAATTGTTTTTGCTTTATTATTATTATTATTGTTAATAATTATTATTTGATATGGTTAACACTTTGTGGGTTTTTGCATTTCATTCAAAGTGTAACATATATAATTTGTTTTTCTTTTGGAACGCCAGGGATTATACAACTCATTGTATTACATCATTATTCAAATAAAGAATATGCATTTTATTTAAACATCTAGAACATCTTGGTTTTTTCTTTTCCAATCACAGTAAGGCCAGAGAGCAGCTGAATTTTAAAGTGACTAGACTGTATCTGACCATCCATCCATCCATCCATCCATACATCCATCCATACATACACACATACATACACACATACATACACATATATGGGCAAAAGTATTGGGACACCTGACCCTCACGCAGCATGTATATGTTTCAGTGAAATTATTTAAAGTAATAGAACCAAATGTAAAAGAAATGATAAAGCAAGTAATGAAGAGAAGTATTGATCAAGAGGATGCCCTAGAAGTCAGCGACCGGCAGCCCTGCCTTGGTTTCTTGCAGGTATCATGGCAGACACAGCCGGAGCTGCACTGAATGTGAGGGTGGGTATTAGCATCCAATGCTGGGTCCTGGGTCCCCGTATGAAGAAGGGGCATTGTTTTTTGTGATTGATATAAGCAGCAGAGAGGAGTAGCTTTTTTTGCTCAGGGTCTCATAATACCAGTCTTTCCGCTTCCAGCTTTCAGTCTTTGTGGACATTGCTTGGGTTTGGGACTCTTTGGGAAAGCTGGGATTAGAATCCGAATTAATATCCTTTCAGGATGCAATGTTTCAAACACAACAGGAGATGCCGTGTGATCCAGCAGAAGGAAATGTTATCGTAGATTTGGTTTAGAACCCCATATCTGTACAACGGTTTAGCTGAGGAAACCTCTGTGTTTCCATTAGAAACATAGAAACATAGAAAGTGATGGCGGATAAGAACCATTAGGCCCATCCAGCCTGGCCAGCCTCTGAGTACTTTCCTTAGTACCTGGCCTTACCCATTTACCCTTACTAAATCTAGCTTGGACTTATGCCTATCCCATTCTTGCTTAAATGTCTTTACAGTATTAACATCTACCACTTCTGCAGGAAGGCTATTCCATGCGTCTACTACCCTTACTGTACCGTAATATTTCCTGATGTTACCTTTAAACCTTTGCCCCTCTAGCTTATGACTATGTCCTCTTGTTGTGGCAGTATTTCCCTTTTTAAGTAACCTCTCTTCCTTATCTTGTTGATTCCCTTTAAGCATTTCAACGTTTCTATCATATCCCCCCATCACATCTTTTTTCCAGGCTATATATGTTAAGATCCTTTAACCTTTCCTGGTAAGTTTTATTCTGTGATCCATAAACCATTTTAGTAGCCCTTCTCTGAACTTTCTAGCTTTAGATGTTACTGCCAGACTGTATAAAACTATCTTCCCCGAGTCACAAATATGAAAGGAATGAAAGGTTTCATCTAAAATCACATTAAAAAAAAACAAAAGGTGCCTAATAGATCCAACACGAGAAAACGTTTTTTACTTAAATTCAGTAACAAATTATTTGTGTGTTTCTGCTTCTTTACAAAGTAATGGTTCAGTCATGGAATATTTGATTAATAACCCCGTATCCTTCCGGGTTCTTGTTTCATGTGGCTCTTCTATGTAGCCAATGACCTTTACCATGCTAATATAGTCCTCTGCTAGGTCAATCGTGACCTTTGCACCGACTTAACTGATTTACATGTTCACCCTCATTATTTTCAATAGAAATCACTAATGGCACTCATTTCGGCCGTTTACATGTTTCTCCCATCGATCATTGTTTGTTATAAATAATTTAATCAATTGTTTGTCTCATGATCTATACCTTTAACTACATTGTTTTCATTATGCTAACTAACGGAATTTATCTCCGATTCTCTTTAGTTCCTCATCCCCGTTCTATGTCCCTCTTATTCCTTTTACCCTGTCTTGACAGCTCAAATACCCCATCCCCACATCTAGACTCCCCATCACACCTTCTTTCTCCGTGAAAGGATGTGCCTTTTTGCGGAAGCGCTCCAGGAGGCCAGGGTAACGGAGCAGATAGCAGGGAGAAGCGGACCAAGAAAGAAGACAGAAGAAAGACTACAGTAGAATAAGGAGAGACAAGAAGCTGAGCGGGACGTGGAGGGACAGGGATGTGGAGGGACACCACGATTACGGATTACTGTGGATTGTACCGATCTTCAACTTCTTTTCTCCTGAGGAAGCCGTAAAAACGGCGAAACGCGTTGAGATATTGAGGACTTCATCTGCATTTCCACTTCGCTGGACTTTTTCAAACTAACGATTTGACCTGTCTGAACTCAACCATTTTGTAAGTGTTTCCATACTTGCGCACTTAACATTCAGTGAGATACTACACCATATGGTTGTTTTCCTTTGCTTTTATATTTATAGAACTTTTTGAGAATAAAGAACATTTTTCGACTTTTAAAGAGCTGCTTGTGCTGGCACTGTTTGTGAGTGTACTTTATACTTCTACAAATATCCCAGTTGTGTTACTTTATCACACTATTATAAGCATTCTCTCTTCCCATGTATATATGCGCCCCGATTTCCATTGATTTTTGTGAGAGAATGTGAGAAAGAGTGTGAGTGAGTGAAAAAACAATGAAATACAAACGAAAATTCCGAGCTCTCTGCTTCATTTTCATTTTTTTTCATTGGGTGTCCCTCCTGGGTTTTCAGACATTCATACAAATTAACAATATTGACGAAATTCGTACAAATCTGAATGCACAAGTTTTGTTTATTTTTTAATTGAAATAGAATACTCAGAACAGAATGATGTCCGGAAATAAGAATTATGGGCAAACATTCTGATTTGAACTGAAATACATTTCAACACCGTGGCATTGCTCGGGTACATAAGCCACTGCCCCGGTGTGTAAGTGAAAAACAAAATAATATATTGTTCAGCGCTGGTAACGTGTTTGTGATAGACAGTGTAATAGCGTAGCGGGTCAATTCATTCCCGTTGGTATTTGTAACCATCCGACTCGACGATTGCAGCCTTGTAAGAGCCAGATGATTGAGCTGAGCCATTTCTATCCGAGTCACTGAGCAGATTACTATGACATGTCTACAAGGAAAAAAGGCTAATGAGTCACCCATTTAGGCACTCAGGCTTAAAAACATACTTCAAGCGGACACTTTACCTTCTCTTGATCTGGTTCTTTTTAGCTATTTGAGGTTAACCACCTGGTTATCCGGGGGGCTAAACGTCAATTCCCTAATAACACCGCCCCGTCTATGCAATAATAAAATCAAGTTATAAACTATAAACATGTCAGTGAATCTACACCATTCTTGTAAAATATGCCAATATATATTTTAATTATTTATTAACTGTACTGGCAATAATATCAAATGTCAATTTGTTCAACACACTGACCCAAGATAAAGAAAGTAACATCATTATCTTCTTTTTGAACTGAGGATATTTTAATACAAAGATAAATTTAAAGCAATAAATTATTCTATTTTAAGTTAGATTTTTTTTCTCTTAAGCGCTCCTTGACTTTGAGGGTTGTAACAAATTATGACATTTTGTATAATGTATTCAAATTGTATGTTACAGTCCATTCAGAAGTGTGACAATTGGTCAAGTGAATCAAGTTGGCAGTCGAACTGAAAAGGGAAGAAACACAATATTTATTTTGAATCCTCAGGAGAGGGTGAGTTGAGGATGAGTTGGCCCAGAACTCAATCCAATTTAATAGCACTGACAGAGTTAACAACTGCTGATTCGACTAAAAGACTCATCTGCTGAATGGACTGATCAGCATGACAGACTCAACCATTGAGTAGGTAGACAGACAGACTCAATGACCAACTCAACAGCAGTCAAGTTCGACTCAAAGGCACTCAACATTTTATCAATGGTCTACTTTGTGTTCTGTGTTGGTTTGGTTGATTGTTGTCAAGTTGTTTGGAGTTAGATATAGATGACTAATAAAGATCTCAATGAGTGTCGGAGGGTTAGATGCCACAGCAATAAAACCTGCTGCGTGTGAGTTAAGAGTTTAAGTTTCTGATATGTTACCATTGGTTACTAAGTATAAAAGTTACAATTCTAACATATCACCAATACTTGAACACACAGTAGGCTGGACAAAAGCGGCAGATACCATTATCATAATTTAATGTTATTAGAGGAACACTTTATTTAAATGAAATATTGTATGCTGATATTCAACTAACATAAATAGGATTGGCGGCCACTTCTCCTGTACAATGTACTATGTTTCCTGCTTTAGGTAGCAATTGGTACTCAGTAAGTGGCCAATTCAATTTGTAGAGTATATAATATAGTTTCCCATTTATTTATTTTTTAAAGTATAATTATATATTAACCAATTTATAGCAAAGAACTGAATATTGAAATTTAAGAATCTAATCTTTTTATCATGGAACTTGAAAAGCACGAATTTGGCGTTACTTCCTAGTGACTGTACACTAAAATATACGATAACATGCTGAATAATATATGAAAGAACATTGTGAAGGTTGGGTAACCTGATCGTTGATGTGGGATACTTGGAATGAAATGTAGCAGGGGTGTGTGGAAGGCAAGATAAGAAATGGAAATGACAAAACTACCCAACAAAATTAGATTCAGTCATATGATCTGCCAAGAGGGTGTCCCTGACGCTTGATCTGGTGTTGGTCAAATACTCATTACCAAAGCAACACAATCCTGCTGCCCAAGTGACTGAATCAACTCCTTCCAACTAGTGTAAGCCTAAAGATATCACAAACATGTAGCGTAACTATTAAAATGTATATATATATATATATATATATATATCAATAAAAATAATCTCTATTATGACGTAGGTTGTGTTATTATTTGTAGAACTGTTCAATCGATTGGTCTACTTTTCAGGGTATTGGTGAAGCAAACAGTTCTTGTCTCACTGATGTTCTTCTTACACCCAGAAGGGAAATGTTTCGCTTTGAAACTCTGCTTGTTTAGTTTGTCGGCGACTGCTTGTAAACTGTACAGGACATGCCGAGAAACAGGAGAAAGGTAACAACTCAACATCCCCTACATATCTCTTACATTGACCCTGTATATGGTTAGAATAAGGAGATTTCTTTAAAGTCATCTTGCTGGTTGAATTATACAATAGGAAAGGTGGGTTCTATCGCTACCTCTGCATTTGAGGTATGCGTCTAGCTAAGGCGAACTTACAAGAGTTTAATAGATGCACAGGTGATCTTCAACCAAAAAAAAGCTGGAATTTGATGGACCTCTTTGTCTTTTAACCTAATTAACCCATTAACGAGTTATCCATGAAACCTAAAGGTTTACAACCATGAGCTTTTGAAACACTCAAACCTTTCCAAACATCATGTGTATCGCGCTGGGAAGTTTTCAGAAGACATGCGCATGGGTAAGCTTTAGTAATTATCTGTACCATTTGAAAGAGCTAATTAGTTTTATTATTGAATACATGTGTGAGTGTATAGTGCATTGCCGGTTGTAAATAGCAAATCCCATCTGGAGACTGCTGTGTTTGGTACAATGTATTTAGTAACTGCTGCATATATTGCTTGTAATAGCTTTGCCTACTTTGTATCTATTGTGCTTTCTTTTCCTAAGGCAATGCTGACCATTGCTGACCATTCGCTTCCCACAGAGTGACCCGAAGAAGCCATATGCCACATAAATGTTATTTTAATTGATCTGTGAAACTGGACAGAATGACAATATTTACCAGTCTTGCATGGTGAAGAATGCTGTGTAAACTGGTTTTGTTTTTGAGTTCATTTCCAGTAAAACATAATATATGACTATTCTCTCTAAAGGAGTGTTGCGAGATATTAACAATAATACAATAAAGCCTTACAATATGTATTACAGTAATAATACAAAAATTCGGGTTAATGTTTTTTATTTTAATTGCGACTTTAAGACCCAACTACATGGTATCTTAAAAGAGAAAACAGAACACGATGCTAGATTTTTGTATTTTTTTTGTATTTGTAGCTACAGTAATTTTATGTGTTTTCATGTAAATTATTTTGTGAATTATAATGAAAGTTAAAATGTATCTTTTTATTACATATATAATTTGTATTATTTATTCTGTATCTTTTTTTACAATTTGAGAAATGTTGCACGGGCATAAACATGTGAAAATATTCTAATTGTGCGTTTTTTATGTAAAAACATGCAAATTTATAGTTATCAAAAAGCAATTTAGCTTAGCACATTTACTAATGCACAGCCTGATCATATCAATTTTAAATTGGATGGCGAAGGCTAAATGATGAAGGCCAAGGCATCTGTCACGTGATGGCAATTCACCTGCTGCTTGGAATCACATGCCTTTATATATAGACATTCATATCTCATCTTATCTAAACATTTCTATGGCCTTAATCGTCACTGAAGAGCTTCTTTACCCTGAATCCATGGAAAGAAATTATACAAAATTGTTATATCTCGAGACAAAAATATCAAACAAAAGAAGACACAGATGTCGTAGTTGACTTATTGCCCGACTGTCTGAAAAAAAGTCCAAAGTTTTTTGTCTTTTTTAATTCTCTTTTTTTGTCTTTTTTTTCCGCAACGGTCTCTTTCTCTGCGTCTCATATTCACCCTCTGGGTGCAGCAAGTAGGCAGGTAATTACTTGATGGCATTCTCCCCTGCTTGACAGCTGACACTCGGTCACGTGGCCATGCAGGCGGCTACGGGTCCCTCTATTCAGCCATCCTTCATCTGGTGCAGCTTGTGCCCTAGAGCTGAAGGTGGAGTGTGTCTGTTGAGAAGAAGAAAAGGGAGGGAGGAGAAGCGGGATGAGCTGGGATAGCCCGCAGCAAGTACCGATAAAACCTTTTCATCTTTCACACCAACACGAGCAAGCTGCCGGCTGTCAGGGCTTTTGCTGCTAAGAAATGCCGTACACAGTAATTACCAATGTCCAACATATACATATAGCTACAAAAAAAAAGCAGAGGGAGTTCCAATTGCCAGCAATATGGTGAACACGTTGGGTCCCAACCACTGATCAAAGGCCACGGCAGTCCAGCAGATGGAAGTACGGCCGGTCGGAGACGTGTATAGCTCTGGGGAAGTAAACACAAATCGGCTATTAAATAAGACGTTCATTAGTGGGTTTGTGCAGCGGCTTCATTGTTGCAAACAATACAAGTTTCCAAAAAGATTCATTTTATCCAAGGACCCACAAAAGAGAAAAGCTTTGATGTCCCAACTCCAACTGTTCACGTTTCTTTTTTAGATATATTCCAGTGACGTAACATCCTGAATGATGTATGTCACACACATAATAATCCATAAATCTCTCCTCTCCATCCACTGATGGGGCCCTAAGCAATAGATTTAGTTGTTTATGCGCTAGCAAGACCTGTGGTGTTCTTTAACATCATGTATACATGTATATATATGTAACATGTATGCACAGCACACGCATGTGTATAATGCAAATGTAATATAGCAAAATAAAGAAGACGCACTGACAACATTGTATTGAATGTTTCATTGATCCATGAATCCCCCATCCCCGTAATCCCCCATGAATATTCGCTTAGTGTAACATAAAGATTGATTTGGATGATGTTCCAAATAGTCTGTTAAAAACTTAAATCATGATGCCTGTTATTTCTTAATTGTTTTATACATATATATATATATATAATTACGTTATATTTATTAAGCGGCAACACATTACGCAGTCCTGTTACCCTACCCACAAGCTTGTCATCTATACTTTTACAGAAAGTTCTTGGCAAGAATGATGGGCTTTTGAGTATCCTGCTCATGAGCTTACAATCTAAAGGAATAGTACGGGTCATTGAAACAAAAGGAGGTGTGAAAAGAGGGAGTAGTAGCAATCTTGTAGAAGTAATTAGGGGTATGTATGATAGTTTATTAGGCGCCATGTAAGCCGTCATTCAGATAGAATCCAGTGTTTGCTGAATTAGACTTAGTGGAGACTCTCCAAAACAAGGGGAAGTAGAGTTTATATATGTAAGGGAAAGCTGTTTGTACCTACAGGACAGTAACAATCTATATGTATTGCTCCACCTAGTGGCCCCTAGTGAGAAGGAATTCACCAAACATATAATTTAGGCAGAAATGTCATATAATATACAAAAAGCAAGAATTCAGTGCATATCCAGGAAATACCATCCAAAGACCACCAAAGGCATACATTTTGGGGATTCTATCACACTATTTGGCCATTTACTGCTTCACCCGCCACTACGTCAAAGTACCCCATGTTTGGTGAGTCCAGTCTAATTTTTCATGGCTATGTTGCTTACCAATATCAGCGGGTACCCGGGAATCTGAATGTGTAAGTCTTTTATGCTTTTTAGGTTGCGGGCTCCCCTTTCTCAATTTTTTTTGCTGTCATAATACTTCATACAGCGTCAATTTCGTGAAATAGAAAAAAAATGAAATGCAACACCAGGAACAGACTGTTACATATTTGGCATTGTGTATCTCATCCCTGAATAGACGAAAAGTGTTGCCCATGTCTTTTTTTTTTTTTAATTAACAATTTTTATGGCTTTTAGTATGTTTTGCAGAAAGTACAAATGAGAAGATGCATGGTGCCTTCCACTTTACTAGCAATCTGAGGGCCTGTCCCGTTCTTGCATCCGTGTAGTTGTGCATTTTTGTATGGTGTATACAGAACTAAAAAAAAATTGGATTTGTCATTTTATTTCCCAAATATCCTGTTTTTAGGGTTTTTTCCCCACCACATAGCAAAAATGTTTCAGACACCCAAAATTCCTAAGAAGAATATTGATCCCTGAACAGAATATATTGTAATAACATATACTATTAAATCAAGCTGGTATATTAATATTCAGTATATTAATAAAATATAAATTTTTATATTAATGTTGCAAACTAACGCAGGCATTTTTAGGTTCCTTCCTTCAAGCTGCGGATATGATATAGCTTAATTCACAGCCAAAAATATGGATTTGATTCCTGGCTTGTTTACAACTTATTTATGGTTCTGGTTCATTAATGCATTCTGTCACACATTAATAATTAAAAACTAAAGTATTGTATTTACCAATCTTTGCTCTACTGGGTGTTATGACTTGAAAAGGGTATGTTACACACAAAGACATTTTATTTATCTGGGGAATAAAAAGTACACAATGGGCACGTAGCTAAATAGTTAATTAGCGGGTCACCCTAGGTAAATATGCCGTTTACACTAATTGGCAGAAAATTTGTCTTCCATAATTACCAACTAATATTGTGGGATAATGAGTGCCAGAGGACTCCCATACGTAGAGCATAAAAACAAATAAAATAAATGTAAATCAAGCAGAAACGATGCATAAACCCATCAGGATCTTCTAATCCAATTTGTATGACTCCAATCGGTCAAATATTGCAGAATAAAGGTATATTAAGAACTAGCTAGAAGGGTATGATACTTTGTTTTTTCCAATCAGTTTCAGAGTTATAGAAGGTAATTTATAAACACAGGTGCATATTGAAATATCCATTTACCTGTAGGTATATAATACTGCGTTGATTCAGTGGCTCAGGAGCTCAGGAGCCAAAAAGGAATAATAAAACTTCAGAATATCAAGAATGAAAATAATACATGTTTTTCACTCTTCATTAGAGTCACACAAGTTGTCATCAATTTCTGCTAAAATGTGAAAATCCTTTTATGAGTGGAACCGTCATGCACTTTGTCCTGCAAGTCTCTACGAAAAACAAAATAAAAACGCTCCAATCACTTATTGAATAAAAACCAACCAAAAAATCAAGCTGCCATTTTCCCATAGAGTTTTTTTTCATTTAGAATTTCGTACATTTATGAAGGTGATGACGTAAGACATAGATTGGCAGAAGGACACGCTGATCCCAGATATGCAGGCAGGGGAATGGATAGGTGGCATAGGCTTAGATATTAAATGTTTGCCATGAATAATGTTTCCAAATGATGTAAGCATCGCTGTTAGCAAAGTCTGGATGTAATTGCTACTGTGCATTCACACGCTTTTTAGCAGACTATCTTGTGGTTTTAAATTCAATCTGTCAGATATTATTATTTATTTTTAGTTTTTTTTTAAATCATTTATTATTAAGCACTAACATATTATGCAGCACTGTACGCTATAAGGATGGTTAACAAATACATAACAAATGTATACTAACGTACACATACAGATACAAGAGGAGTTGAGGACTCATGAGCTTGCCATCTAGCCTTTTTGGACTTTTATAGACAGTTCCTCGCAATAATAGTGGGCTTCTAAGGGCCCCGCTCTAAAACTCTAAAACTCTTGCATGCATACATATACTGTATTTAGTTGACCAATACATTTGGTCAAGTGGCTGACTTGAGTCACACGTTCCATAGTGTGGGTTGGTCAGGGGTACTTTGATACTTTTGATTTTTAGGATGGACACAACACTTCGTGGTACATCACACAAAATGTTTGTCACCTAGCTGGAAATATGCAGCTCAGCTGGGACCAAAGGTCCAATGTGGTCTACTAGATTGTAAGCTTATTTAAGCAAGGCTCAGATTGTTATGTGTTGCATTGCTCGTTATGTCCTGCTTACTCTTTGTACTCATTGTGCAGACCTAAACAATATGATGGCACTTTATTAATCAATAAATAAAAAACAAACAATATGTTACACGGTTTTCCACATACAAAGTGGATGATTCTTGGATCAAGGACATCCTCTGTTTTAAGGACAATGGGTGGTCCCTAAACCCATTGAAAACAATGCATTTTGAGCCCGTACATGTACAGGCTTTGTCATTAAGGGGTTAAAAAGAATTGTCATAATATTTGCAAGCACTAGTAGACCAGTGGCCTGGAATCCTCTCCATCTTCCACAGCGATCAACTTATCGTCTGCATTCTTGCTGACAACTTGCTTGAATTGGAATGGGCAGTTGGCTGTGGCAATGCCATGCTCAGCTCTTTGTAGGTTGCATAGGGTCAGCATGATGTTGCATCCAAGGCCACCACAGCATGCGTTGTCATCTGGACATCATGCTGAAAAGTCTGTCCACACCAAAAAAAAACGTGTGGCACCTATGCCTTATGGCCCGTGATCGTGCAAACAGAGGTGAACTTGCTATCATACTGGTGGAACCAGCACTCCTAGAAATACAAAGGCAACGTCAAATAGCTACAACCATTGTAAAAGAACAAGCACACAGGGAGTTTAATGTATAGGCAGTGAGGTTAATGTATTTGTTTATATGGTGGACAAAACTACAGAACCTTGCCAGAGGTAACGGGTCATCAGAAAAATACCCTTTAAACCAACCTAACCTTACAGTTTTGCTTAAATGCCTATTACATATATGTTTTCGTCTTAAACTTTATATATATATATAGTTGAAAATACAGTGCTCCCGTGTCAAGTAGCCCCTTCCATGTGACCTGTGAATGTATAGGAGTCCTGTGTTTTCACCTTGCAATTAGCATCATCTCCATCTCTCACCATAAATAATTCAGCAGCGAAGTACATGTGCTGTATGTAAAAAGCAGTAATTGAATATATCATCTGGCCTCGTTCAGATGTGTAGAAGGAATCGTTCCTTTGACCATAAACTAACCCTGACCAATTTTCACAGCAATCTTTTAATATGCATTTTCAATACACACACACACACACACACGTGTCTCCTTATTAGTTCATGACTAAAAACTTTGTTTCGCAATATAATCCAGTATATTATTTGTTAGACTTATACTTTCAGACAATATATAAATATATATGTTTACTGCATTTACATACAAAATGCAAAGTGAGAGACCACCCTTCAAAACCACCCTTCAAAACCATCATGGACACTTTTCATCCTCCATGGTTGGATTTCTTCTCTCTGTACTTAGTTGACTTGGTACAGCATGGCTGCACCCAATCCCCCCCCCCCCCCGCCATTAGTCTCACTGTCCGCTTCTCTCTACTTGCTCTGATATTACACAGTCAATGTTCTGCTCTTTTCCGGTTTTAACAAGGATTTTCTGATTATCATTATGCTTTTCAAATTACTAGGACAACATCTTCCTAGCAGACTATCAACCACTTTGGTCGATGACAATCGCGTTATTTTTACGTTTATAAAAGGCATGGGCACAATAATTGGTGGCAAGTAGTCATCCTTCACAAGTCACCCTATCATCCATTCTAAGGTTCCATTTTTTGTTTGCCTGGCAAAGAAAATGAGATGAAATGGATGTTTTTACACTGGATGTTCGATTGATATACAGTAGAATAATATGTCTTCAGCCACAAACAATTCTTTAATTCCTTTTGACTTCCTATGAACATTTTCCCATAATATCTTCTATTGGTGGACACGCACACTAACTTTGTTGACTATATGTTTTTTCACTCTGCTATAGAACATTCTGAGCTCTATAAGCAGAATTACCCCCTTGTGTTGTATACACATCCTCATTTGGCTTTGACGATCATCAGGCTGGCTGTCAGAATCCCTTGGTTAGGGGAAGCCCTGTTGAATTTATGTATTCTCCTTTATTTTTTGGAAGCTCCCCAAATGGGCTTACTGGCAAAACGATGCACAAGATGTTCTGCATTAAGCAGTAAGTAATCCTGGACATAGACCTGATGTCTCTGAACGCAGCCATAAACTTTCCAGAACAATATTGTAACCTCAACTCTTCCTCTTTTAATGGCTTTCCTGACTGCCATTAAGGCATCGTTATAAAGTTCTCGTTACACACACAGCATCATCCTCACATTTACCACAGGCAAAGCTATTCACTTGAATATTTCCGTCTGACTCTAATATTACTCCTAAGGGTTTCCTAAACGTGTCATAAAATGTGCTTATCCCCAATAAGAAAAAATATATATATACACGATTTATTGGGTTTTTCCCCCATTATCTGATGTAATAGTTTTTGCTTTTACCTGCAATAGTGACTTCATTAGCGAAATAATACGTATTTTTAATTAACATTTTTCCTGAAAACTGATAAAAGATTTGTAGTATATATAAAAAAAATAGCCACATAATAAGGAATAATGCATTTAATTCACAGGAGAAAAAATAAAGGAAGACACGAGGCTGTAGGGCTAGATTAAGGGGGTACAATGGCCGAGCTGCACACACAGGTCTTTGTACCCAACGCCAGAAGGGATCTCTTAAGCCGGCTCTAGCTTGGTTCTTCTTCTCTCCCCAAGCTGGGTTGAGCCAGAAGACTCCCTGGCACTGCACTGGCTCGCCTATTTATAATTTAGATCTTAAGTTATTATCCTACAGTTCTCTGCCATCCCCACAGAAGTTTAAATAATACTTATGCCAATGTATAAGATATACGATTCAATTAGTTTATCTAGAAGTCCTACAAAAAATGTTTCTTACTTTGTCACCAAATGGAATTGATTGTCTAGTAGTCATTGCACATAAATTTAACTATATTAAAGTCCATTATCTTTAGTAAATAAAAGTGTATTTCTTTCCACGCTTTGGCTTTGCTAGATATTTGAACATGTAAACTTTCAAAATGATTGGCAGCGGTCACCATAAGCAAGACGCCACTTTTACCTTTCACTTATAATAACAATTTGAACCAATAGTAGAGGAGAAAAAGTGACCCAATCACGGCCAAAACGCTTCCCTCATTGGAGGTTATGTATGAAAAGGAATTCCGACGCATAGTCATCACCATGGCAACCAATCTAATGTCCACCGACCATTCCAATGTTTGCTATGGGGATAAGACTACTTTTAACCCCTTATGGACGAGGGGTGGTCAATGCATTTTGAGTACATGTACGGGCTTTCTCATTATGGGGTTAAAACATTGTAGAAGACTTAGTTTTGATCCATAACCTCCGTTGCTTTCCAGATATTAAAGACTGGTTCTCCTTGGTCTTCTCTTACTTTGTAATCAAAAGTGAATGCCCAACACCTTTGGGATCCTTTTGGAAACATTTGAGCTGAACGTCACAGTTTGCTATATTTCTATTAAAACGTTGGTTGACATTGGTCACTTTGGATCATTTTAACCAACTCAACCTCAAAGTGCCGATCCAAATGTCTTAAAATTGACTTAACATTGGGCAGTTTATATGCATGTGCATTAACATGATCATCTTCCAATGTATTTGTCTCTCTGCACGTCTAGTCGTTTATATGGCATAAGATGTGAATGATAAGCTAGAGTTTTCCTTTGATAATCCATTGTCACTGTATGGAGTTCACAAGCTACGATCTCTCGAGAAGGCCTGCTTCTAGATCTGTTGTCATAAATCAGGAAAAAGGTGTAAGACGCTAGATGGATGAGACGTTTTGTGTGAAACACAGAGAAACCCATATGCCCATGAGCTGATGTCATGTCTTAATAAGAACGTATAGGCAGCAATTGGAGCCCATGTATTTTTAATGAGCTCTGTTAAAAGATTTTATACAAGTGCTTTCCCAACAGACAGTAACAGCAGGTTCTTTGTTTATAAATATTTTTCTACTTTCTTGCTGCCACTAATCGCTAATTCTCTGCTCTTTAATGGCACCTTAGGGGAATGCGTTTTTTTTTTTTCCTTACATCAGTCCTGAAGTGGAAGTCCTTATGGCTGCACCTGACTACACGCAAGATTAATGGACCAAAGGAAACTGATGGAAAAGCAAGCGCAGACAGCTACTCAGAGCATAAAGAAGAGATAACACGAGCCAATTAAATAACACCTAATGGCTAATGAGTCAAAGAGCTGCATTTTTGGCCAAAATGGCAATGCACCGAGTGGTTTAAAGACAGAAGGTCAAACAGACGCCAAGTCGGTATCAGGGTAAGGTTAGGACAATCAGTTTGATGATTATTATTATTATTTCTTGATTGATTACGTAACATTGCACATCGCTATTCAACTTTATGGGTTTGCTTGGATAAGCAGCATCCTGTTTTCTTCTCGATGGAACTATTATGTGAAACGCTTGACCAGAAAAGTGGACCAAAATTAATTAACTCGGATTTTTATTTCCAAACTCATCCAAATTTCAGGCCACGCACCTATCATCTAGGCAGCCTATGATATCAGAGATCCTGTACATACTAAAGAAAAAGAGGTATAATTAGCCCTCCTATCACAAGTAGAAAAGAACATCCTCAAGGAAACATATACCAAACTTCCCAACAGTGCCCTATTTGACACCTGAAATGTTGAGGTCATTAAATGCTAGGATGCCGACCCATTAGATGTGCAGTTTGTGCGGTGAGAATGGAAGTGGATGAATATTGGTTCTATCCAACACCGCCCTTTCCGTGCCTGGATTATGTCGCTACCCATAAAATCCTAATTTATTGGCAACAAGAACCCTGAAAGTGACTTATTCACCTTGTGTGCCCAACACATCTCCTGCTGCCTGCACTTCTCACCGGTCTCTACCAGCAATGACACGGTGCAGGTTCTGGAGAGGTTTAATGGGACTGTGTCTGAGACAGAAAATCCCTTCCAAGTTTATCAATTTAGATGTCCTGATTTCAGAACTTTCCCAGCACTTATAGGGAACATACTATAAGGTGTACATTATTCGTAGAATTTTTACATTAGGCATGATGGGATCGCAACTCTAATTTTAAATAATAAACCAAAAATACCCACAAAAGTATATATTTCTGTAAAGCAAACTATCATATCAGGGGTATTTGGGCATTCTTCATGCAGCTATTTGGCCACCGATCACTGTCAATGGTAGCCCCAGAAATTATTTCCTGCGCTTTTTTCACTTCCATGTTGCTTAGATTTTTTTGCACAGGGTACCCGGCCAGAATTGTTTAGCTGCATCTCCTGATTACAGAAATACCCCACATCCTTATATATATTTTTTTTTAGAGGGCCATATCCATCCCTTACATATAGTACGGGTACGGCAGGGGGGTTATACCTTTTAGATGTTGTGTTAGGGCAATGGGATATAAGGGTTTCTTTTTTTATTATTATCTTTTTATAATTTTAAAGATTTTTTTATTTTATTTTTATATTTTTCATTTTTTTTATTTTTTAATTTCTCCTCATACAGAAGACAGGGTCATTATATAATGTGTTTTACTAGCTTCACTGATAACCGAAAAATACTTAACCACTTAAAACCTTTTTTATGTTCAACTCCATCATGAAAACGTGCTAGAAAACCTATCATGACAGCATGGAATATGATAAATAAATTAGCCTGTGCACACCGCTACTCGACGGTTCTTCTGGAACCAACATTCACCACATTATATAAACCCACTCCATTAGTACCTCCCTAGGCAGATATATAATATGGTTTATAAAAGGCCAATGCGACTTGGACCAGCCAGTAAGACCGGCCTCTTGTGAAGGCCTTTGGACTGGCCTGGGGGTCAATTGCCCCCTTCCCCGGGACAGCCCGTCCCTGCTGTCATCACTACATTTTAGTGATTTTTTATGCACTTGTACATAAC
Source organism: Spea multiplicata (assembly GCA_009364415.1). NCBI lineage: Eukaryota > Metazoa > Chordata > Amphibia > Anura > Pelobatidae > Spea > Spea multiplicata. The sequence goes on from VKOC01016329.1 coordinate 61,035, forward strand.
CTGTGCAAAAAAAACCCCCAAAATTAAATAAATAACAATAGCTACCTTCGGAAAAGATTGGTGGCCAACTGGTTGTATAAGAGCTTAAAACACTCAGTAAAAAACCCAGGTTGTCTACTTTCCATAAATATGCACTTTATGGGTTATTTATTGTTAGTTGTTAATGATTACAGTTGCAGACCCCTCAAGACACTTATTAATGTATTTTAGGGTATTTAGAACTCAGCTACTTTACTGACAATTATCATACAAAAATTTGGAGCTTTTTTCCCTTTTTTGTATTTTTTTATATATTTTTTGATATATTAGATAAAACGTATACTTGCATGATATGGCTTTTCCTACAATTTGGTTGTTCTATAATTAGCATGTCATGAGCCAATTATTACAATGTATCCTTAAGTTAATTAGCATTAAATATCTAGTAATACTTTGACCCTTAAGGTGGACAGCTCTACTTAGACTCCATTTAAGGCAATAATCATCTAAATATCGCAGATATAAACACCGCACCGAATGTTATGTTTAAAGGATTTTTATCTTACCATTATATGGATTAATTTTTTATGTGTTTACAGCGAGACATATTTTTAATTATTTAGTGTCAAATCCTCTCTAAATACTCACAAACCACTTGGTAAAATTATTGCGCCTGCCCTTTGACTCGGGGTCAAGTCTGCTGCTTCCCCCTCTCTTTTTACTTGACACGTGTGCTGTGCATAATAAATACAGTTTAACGATCTAGACATTACTGTAAGGATTTCATAAAAGGGGGGCAACTTTTGCGCCCCTGATTTCGGGGTAAAGAGAGACTTTGCACCCCTGCCGATGCCACAAATGTAACTATGCTCTATGCTATATTCAGGGCAATGACAAGGCAGCCCCGGCACTTTAAGGCCAGCGGCTGCCTGATGATGTCATCTGCTTACATAGCATATAGCAGTTGGTATCCTGACATTTTTTGATTCGTGGTTCACCAGCAATTTTCCTCCCCATTAACTTATCTGCTGATTGTTGTTCATTGGCTCAGGTGACCTTTGTAAGGAAGGAGAAGGGTGAAGGCGTAAATAGATTTAGGCAATGATGGTTATGCCACAGACTGCCACACAAGTCATTTCCACAAAATGAATTTTTAAACTAAGTATTGCCAAAAAAATTACAGACGGACTTTCAAAAAGCACAAAATAAATCACCTAAATAAATGAATTTAACGATTCTAAAAGCTGTGACGGGGACCGTTTCCCATTTAGGTGGCCCAGGTTAGGTTGAGTAGGTGGTCAAAGCTGATGAAGCTATTTTTGTCTTGCATGGAGAACGTCGTCAACCACTCGCTTATCATTAATAGTTCTATACTTTGGGACTAACGGACAGTTGATGTAGCCCAGGATTTCCAGTAATTTACCCCAGAATAGCAGATATTAGTAATAATTATATTAGGGGATGGAGTAGGTAACGGTGCTCTTCACATTGCTGCTCTTCCAATCATGAAAACATGCGCTGACCCGGGTACGTACACATCCATATGTAGAGAGCTTTACATTTGATTTAAACAGCAAACGAAGCTCATTGATATAGACACATATCTCCTGGTGGCCAAAGTGCAAACAGATTCTTTCCTCGGCACATACTGACAGACTGTCACGAGAAATTAGGGGCAGCCTCAACATTCCATGGTTGATTCTGAGAATCTGCTTTCACTCCAAGACCCTTGATCAATGTGGCCTCGGGGAACTCTACATTTGAGTGCATAAATATATAACGATATAAATAAATATATATAATATAAATATTTACTCGCAAATGCGCTTCTCTACTGAATGCAGTTTTATGTTGTAACTACATGGCTTACAAGCACAATCTGTACAGACAGAGCATAATGCAAAATTAGATAGGTAATATATTTCCATGCACCGTCTTTTCTCGTAAATGGTTTCCTTTTTTTAATGGTCAATTCATTTTTATGTTCGGAGGGAGACTTGGTGATGTATGGCACGGTTTGCTGTCCATTTTCCCAGCGATCTACTTTTTTTTTTATTTATTTTTTTTTATTTAATGGCCGCCTACAGTAAAGCCAGGAGGCTCATTGTCGGTCCAAAGACCATCTCTGGCCAGAGACCGAGACGAAGGCAGGACGGCAGCGTCCAAGAATAGCCTGGGGTCTGCCACCTCATTTCTCACCCCATGACAGTCGTAAAGACTCCAGCTATGCCTATTAATAGTACAAATAATATACGATGTATGTTAATGTGCGATGGGGGAAAAAATCTCTTTTCTTTCTAAACAATATATTTTTAAAGGCAGGGATAACTTATAGCCTCATACGATGCATAATTACAACTTTCAATTTCATCTCACCATGTTTTATACACGTTACAGGGCAGCCTTTTTAGTTGACGCTTGCCAGATGGTCCTTAATATTATAGTTCCGTAGGTGAGATGATGCCCATAACTTGAAACATCTGCCTGTTTATCCACAATGGTCCAAAGCCAAGGGCCAAGTTCATTCTGCACAGTCTATCTCTGGCATACTGTAATCAGACTGGTTTATCTGTATACTATACTAGGCAAATTTAGCCCAGGAGAAGCCTGACCCTTCTTAATGCATAGTGAATTTGGTCATAGGAAGGCTCCCGTCAACTCACGTGCGACTCACAATTTAGTGAACGAAACCCCATGGCTCGTTCAAGAGCCATCACGTACTTTTCATGTCTTTTACTCCTTAGTAGAATTATTACACATTGAAATAAATTGTATAGGGTGACATATTTACATCAGTTAAGCTCAGCTTTAAGCTCTTCATATGGTCAGATACCATATTTATAAGAATTACACAAGTTTTGTTCCGACAGGTAACTTTCAAACTTTCTTTGTCAGCCCATGCATTGTCTTCCAAAACCATTTGAACAAATGTGTAAAGACATTCGGCTCGGACATTCGGGGTCTGTTCCCAAAGGTCCTGAAACCTTCTGGACTAAATAAATACATTTTACAAAAAAGGTTCCCCCAGAGTTAAGACGGTCACGGTGAAAGAGGTGCAGCAGCAGCAGTAGTAGTAGCAGAGCACTGGGCCTGAGCAGGCAGACACTGGCAGATGATAGGTTGATATATTATAATTATTATATTATGGTATTATATATTATACATATTATATTGTGACCAATATTTTTTTATCAATGAAGAATACCAGTAATAGATGTCTGAAAGATATTTAAAAAGTGACTTGTCCACAAGTTACAGGTTCGGCTGGCAGCATAAATGGCGTCCGCACATATCTAACGCTTGGCCCCTCCTCTTGTAAATGCTGATTGGCCAGAGTGATAAAAGTAAGGAAAAACTACCATAATTTGTTGGATCCATCAGTCACAGCCATAACCATCAATGAGCTACCTCTTCCTATGAGTCATGGATATGTACCCCCCCTACACACAGTCCCTCCCACTTTACAAAGAGTGCCAAAACGGCTTGTAATGGCGGCTACACGTGGCGACAAATCGACGAATTATGCCGAATTTTCAGAGATCACCCTCGATTTTGTTGATTTGTACAAACGCATGAAACAGGCAATTTTCATGAAAAATTTAATTTGTATGAAAATGAATGCACAAATCCGTAACTCTCTAACATTTCAGTACAATATGTGTTGCGGTGGGTACACTAGGATCGGTGGTCCCTTTCCCATAACGTGTACAAAGCAGGTAAAGCAGAAACAATTAGGAGAAATAGGAGCAAGTGCAGCTTTTACATTTTTTTAGGGGTTCTGGAGAAAGGGATGAGATATCTGAGGACGAGTTAAATTTAACTGTGAAGGAGGGATGTGGAGCTCAGGTAGACCCGTAAACAAGGAGATGCAATAGTCCAGGAGGGAAAGGATTTGTGTGTATGTAACCGATTGTCTATCGGGGACAGTCAATGTAAAAATGTTGGTAGGTTTATTTATCAGCTCGGGTTTACCATCTCTGACTGTGTAATGAAAGAGACTCTCCAGTGCTGATCTGTAATAGATCTTCCATGACATGAAGCTAAATGGCTGTGGGTGAATATTAATTCATTCTAATGGCTTTGTTCATAAATTAAAATGCAATGAATCTCTGCGTGTGTATATATTCATAAAGGGTGCAACCGTCTCTTAGAATGCCCCGAGGGTGTCTGCTACTTTTAAGGATTTCAAACGAAGAAGAAAGATTGGGTTCATAACACTGTAATAAAATATTTTAAATATATGGGCATATATAGGCATTTATATATGTTATGCACAAAAATAAATAAGAAAAATGCTATTATAGAAGGAAAACCATGAAGTTGATACTTTCTTACTACTTTCTTACCACTCCAAACTTAACATTGGATCTACTACATGGTCTAACTTCAGCTGTCTCCTTGCAGGCAAAATTCCCAGGTGGACTGCGCATGCACAAGTTATACTGCACACATATGCCATGGCATTGAGTGATCAGGTTCTGGACTGAACTGTGCCAATGGCATAGATGCCCCTCAACAGGAAAACTTGCCATCAATTTCTGCAAAGCAACCTTTCTATTAGGTGATGTGACTTATAAATGAACGTTTATTTATACATTCCAGCCAAATCATATAGACCACGTTGCATTTCTTAAGGTGCTTAAAAAGACACCAATAGCTTATGTTTATGTGGGTACTGCTCTTTTTCCCTGTTGTAACGGTTAGTTTTAGTCTGTCAATTCTAGTTTGTCATAACATTTGAATATATGCTTAGACTGCAAATATAATAATAATAATAAAATATAATTAACGAATTTATTCAGCACTTCAAATAAAAACCTATTTTTTTTGTTTTTATTTAGGGAACCCCAACCACTGCCACCTGCTGGCCTAAATTATTACACATGATATATATATGTACTTATTTCTACTGTATATATTCATATAATATACTGTATATAATATTTTAAATATATATACTAATATATTATATATATATAATATTTATTAAGTTAACAATTATTAATAACAACAATGGGGCATCCAGCCATCCACGTGATGTAAAAGAAATTGTGATTCATCAGACCAGGTCACCTTCTTCAGTTGTGCTCACTTGCTCATTGTAGACACTTTCGGACAGGGGTCTGCATGGGCACCTTTACTGGTCTGCGGCTACTTAGCCCCATACTCAACAAAATGCGATGCACTGTGTGATTGGACACCTTTCTATCAGAATCAGCATTAACTTTTTCAGTAATTTGAGCTACAGTAACTGGTCTGACACTTGCCTAGCAGGACGTGACCTCAAATGCCAACATAATCAAATGAATAATCTTCTAAACAGATGGGCAGTCCCAGCTGTCTGATTATAACTGTTTGGTTTAGAAAGTCTTTGGTGGCTCATAATGGGCAAGGGCTGGTATTTAAAAAAAAATCTTCCATCGCTAATTTTCCTAAGTAATTAGGTCTATAAGATTTTATTTCCATAGTAAAATACCTATTGCTCTTTCTTCATGAGTCAGTGTTGAGATCAAAGGGTCAAGCGTGTTTAAACATTGGTTTTTATTCTAGAGGAAGGATGCTGGTTTGCAGATAAAAAGCCAGGCAAGCCGTGATCAACAGAAAACAGTAAAGGTGTCAGTGGTTAGTCCGAGTAAGGAGCCAGAGATCTAAAGGCCAGCGTAAAGTCATGATGCTTGGTGGCACAGACAGCTGTTAGTTTGGTGTTCTCTGTTGGGTGGAGATAAATAAGATAAGAAGAACAGAAAACTGGTCATACTAAACACAAAATTGGTATAGCTTTAATTATAGCATAAAATGATTAGGCTTATAATGGGACATTGTAATTCCGCATGTTGATTGTGCGTCTTATCTTGCCACGAATATAAACTGGTCAGTAATCAGTACTTTAAGGATTGGGACATCTATGGCTTGGGGGAGAGAGAAGAGAAAAGGGGGGTGTGATAAAAAAAAAGGTTTAACTACACGAAAGGAAGAAATGAAATCTATGAGCATGAGAATGTTTGAAAAAGAGGTCCAAAAAAAACTTGTGGGTCGGCAGTTGATGTAATACAAGGACATTTTACTTCACTGAAAGGTTGGTAGATACATGGAATATCCTTCCAGCATAAGTTCTAGAGTGTACGTGTGCAGTGTGGAAATATAAACCTGCTTGGGATCTGCATAAGGGTATTGTGAACAAGACCAATTGACCATATAATGATTGTATTTTCAGAACTCGGTATAGAACCGTAACCTATGTTAAAGTTATTGTTCCACTTAATACAAAAGAAGTACAAGTAAAGTCTTACTATATAATGGTATAAAAAAGTAATATAGTTTGTGAAAATGTAATTTGGAGAGTATTTATATGTCAGGGAAGAATATTTTGTTTGGGACATTAAACCCTTAAGGTGTTGTCATTCATGGATTCTACTTCACTCTTCGGTCAAGTGAGACACCTAGTGGTCATAATAGATTACTACAAGCAGAACACGTATGTATCCAGCTCCAGAACACGTATGTATCCAGCTCCAGAACACGTATGTATCCAGCTCCAGAACAGTACGTCAGACTCTTCTGTTAAGCAAATGCATTCGTATGTTTCTTCAAAATATATAAAATTAATGCCCAATAAATAATAATAATAAATAATATATTCAATACTCTTTATGGACAAACTGTTCCCACAAAGTTGGAAGTATTCAAGTATTCTTCTATGCTGTAGCGTGAACCCTGTCCTTCACTGGAACTAAGGGGCCTAAACCTTTTTACAAAAAAGCCCCAGATCATTATTCCTCCTCTACCAGATTTGGCCGTCAGACTTCCTTACAGTGAAGCGTTATTGATCACTCCAGAGAACACATTTCCACTGCCCCAGAGCCCGCTGGCAGTGTGCTCTGCCCCACCCTTGGCCATCGAAGCCCATTTCATGAAGCTTGTGCTGATGTGGCTTCCAAAGGCAGTTTGGAATTCTGTAGTGAGTGATGTTACAGAGGACAGGGGATGATTTTACGCTCTACACACTTCAGCACTAAGTTTTTTTTTTTTAATTCTCCAGGCTTTTCTTTTCATCTTTTCCCAATATTTCCAAATTGCTTCCATTAGCAGTCCCCCCTCCGCTTGACTGTCATACCATAGGTGGCGTTTTCCCGTGTATAATAAATAAATCAAACTAGATTTTACTACTACACGTTAGAAAATGTTACACAATGTTTAAAAATGTATTTCCAGCTTTTAAATGGGCATTCTCCACATGGTAAGTATAAGAGTAAAAGATATAAAACTATACAAAAGTTATGTTTTTTTGGGGGGAGGGTTAAACTTATATTAAACTGTACATGCAAAGTAGTTGTTCAAGTGATCTAGAATTAACCCCTTGCTTTAAGATGACTTTTTCACATTGCAATTTATTGGCTTATGCAGCGCTTTAGGATACGTAAATGGTTAAGAAGTCATGCGCATGAACTGATAAAGGTAGACTTAGTTCCATTTCTTCTTTGCCAGGGTAACATCCTGATCCGACACTTCCGCAGACCTGCTTGATTTTAAAAGCACTCTTTCCTGTTTTCTTTTGCTTGATTTAAAAAGGACGGTTTAAAAAATAATCACAATAACTTTTTTTTTTTTAAAGTGTGGGAAAAAAAGCACAGTTTGCCGTTATTATTTTCTTTGTCAGCGTTTTTTCCCCCTCAGTCTTTCCTTTAGCCTTTTCTGCATATACAAAAATATTCTTCCGATGACATCACAAATGTACTTTGGCCCTTGATGACACATGATTTATTGTAATTAGAACAGGAACTGAAATGTGTAAACAGGATAGATGCAGTACACTATATAGTGTTTAACAATCTGATCTAAATTTACCCATGAGAGATCCGAAATACAGTAAATCGTTCCAAGGCTTCAGAAATCGGAAAAGCTGCAGTTTACGTTGAGATTAAAAGTTAAAGGGGAAAAAACATGAGAACTAAACTTAAAGCCTAGTCATAAAACACACTTTGAGAAGAACACTTGGTACATCAGACCTGGTTTACACAAAGTTCTCTTAAACGTTGAAAGTTATAGTTTAACTTTATCTCAACTTATGCTCGGTAGAGGACAAAAAACAAGCTCCCTGCTTTTTATTTTTAATATGTGTGATAACGTTAGTGCTAAAGTAAAAAAACTGTGTATTCAGACACTTCAATGGTTTAACTGAAGAGCATCTCAATTAAATACAGACAAATGTGTTACCAGAACGTGCTGGCGTAGAACATCAAAGGAGGTTAGGTTTCCAGGCTGATATTCAGATGGTCTGGTTGGCCTACATGGGGAATTTCTAGGTCCACTCACCCAGAGTAAGATGGAGATGGGATTATGGAGACACAGGTTTGGGTTCACTGCAGTCGGCAGAAGTGGTGGTGGTAGACATCTCTACCAATGATCAAAGATTGCTCTGTAGGTTCCTCATTCCAGGTTCCTGGAGCTTCTGGGGCAAACCTTGAAAGCACCCAATTATTTGTTGGGAACATAGTTCCACTTGGCTCTCCTACAGACTTATGTATGCGATTTTATTGTGTGCGATTTTATTGTGTGCTCATGCAAGTGGCCTTAGTGAGTTTATAAGTTTAGTGAATGGGTTCACTAAGTGTTCTGAAAGCAGTAGGTGGAATGATCATGGAAAAAGAGCTGCAGTCATTATTGCGTTATAGCACTTAATGTGAAAATGTTTTGTCTACCCATCTTGTTTCATGGAAGAAATATTCACTTATTAAGAGGAATGATAACTAGAACAAGATAATACATCAAATCTCTACAAATATTATTATGTATTATTTTTTACTGGTTCATATAGTGCCCTCATATTCCATAGCGCTGTACAAAGGGTCAACAGGACATAATAGGTAGTACATAACATACAATTTAGGAGGGACCAGCCTAAACAAACAAATAATTCACATTATAGTTATTATTATTATGAAATATTTACATGTAGAGTTTGTTATCTTTTTCCTTAAACATTTAGAACCCATATCCACTAAAAAGCTTTGTTTTTATCAAACATATATCACAGAAATGAAGAATACGCCTTTTTACAAATTAACATTGAATTGATGATATCCAAATGCTCCTGGTTATTATCCCCTAGAATACAAGACACTGCCGTTATTCATATGTAATACGCTATTAAATTATTTGAGCGCCAGCAATTTTTTTTAGGAGATAAGGAGCCAAATGATATCTAAGCGATGGTCGTAGTCATTTCCTGTCTTTCAGCGAACTCCCTTTAACGCATCGCTACCTTGCTCCCACTCACAGATATTTTGCCACGCAGGGAAATTATTTATGTAGAAGGGAGGACATGCTGCAGAGACAGGACAACCCTCAGATGTGTTTCCTGGCCTAGGAAAGGGGGTCTTCCACATTCCTTACATTCCCTGTACCAGCTGGTCCCAAATACAGCTCAACTTCTGTTCACCTGCGGATCAGGGGGATGCTGTGTCTGTTTTTCCTCCTCGGATTGTCTTTCCTCTCTGGTGGATGGCTCTTCAAACATCCTTCTGAATCAGTCGGTGACAAATGTAATCATCGCTGCTGCGGTGACAGCTCCCGTCATGCCCGTTAAACTTATCACTCTAACTGAGCAATGGTGTCGCTAATCACGGAGAGATCTGGGCATGGCTGTCTCATGATTCAAATAAAGATGCCAATAATATATGTTATTTGAACCTTAATGATACGTTTGGTGTTCTCTTTAAGGTATCAGAGGTATCATTTGAAGTGCTGGATACATCCCATTATCCCATGCCGTATATAATCACCATTAAGAACCTATTAGTCTTCTTTAAATGTTTTGAACCTTATTTATTTCCTATGGTATATTTTAGACTAGACATATCCTGCTGTCGCAGCAATTTCCTTCTTTTTGAGGAAGCACGTGTGGGTCATTTTAGTGACAATTAATCTTTTCAATATATAACTCAGACATACGCGATGACTCCCTCCGCAACTTTGTTATCTGCTCAGAAAGTAATAGCCATTTGAAAAGAAATCCCCTAAATTATTGTATAGTCTTTCCTTTCAAGGAACCACCCCCCCCCAGATTTTAGGCACCATTCAAGGGGCAGTCTAGTGTCTCAGGCAGCTAGGGGGCATACTAGACTTAAGTCATATTCATTTTTTTTATCTTATTCATTAATGTGCTCATGATGCCTGAAGCGTCCCTTTAAGTTTGTCAGACAGCACAAGGTAAACCAGTTTAAGGGTTCCTACGGCCACTGTGGCCGTCTGGTTCTTGAAGATTTATTGAGTCACCTTGAGGTTTTAAAACCCCAATGCTGCAACTTACCCTGCTGATGCCACTGGAAATCCATAGGTTCGCTGTCAGGGTTAACTTACAAAGACCGTGCGAGTTGAGCCTATTGGTCATCTGCAGGGGTCTCTTCCTCTGGGATAACAATTGGTTGATGCCAGAGGAGGTCCCTGTAGGCGACCAATAGGCTCATTTGCACTGTCCTGTAACCCGTGACGGCTAACCTGCGGATTTCCACTTCCGTGAACTGCCGCGATGCCGCGAAGACAAGGTAAGTTAGAAGGGGGGGGAAGAATGGTAGACGAAGACGAAGACAATCACGAAGATCTTCGTATTGTGTGTCTTCGTCTTCGCCTACGTTTTACCGCCGCTGTCTTCTCTTCGGCGTGTCTTCGGAACGAACACGAAAACGCACTCTTCGTGTTCGTTTCCATGTTCGCCCGAAGACGAATGCACAAGTCTGGTAACTACATCATGTGCAGGAGGTGCATTCGTCAGAATGCAACGCATGCAGGGCATTAAGCTGGGGGAAAGAGAAAAGGACAAAGTGCATTTGGGAAGATTCTAAAAAATCCCCTCATGGGCTCACAAAACAGACCACATGAAAATTTAAAGGGACCACACAGCTATTATATACATTGAAGCGCATATGAGGGCTGGAGCCTCCCTTTAACAATGAATAAAAATTAAAACGTAATCAGAAAGTGAAGCAATTTTAGGATCTATTGCCTGAGATGCTATGTTACAAACCATACAGATTCTACAATAAATTGTGTTCTGTCTGAAAATGCCAGGAATGTGAGTGTTTCCTGTTTTCTTCCTCTTTTGACAGGATTTATTCAGTCTGAGAAAATGCAGCTTTGCAGACACCTGGCCTCAGAGGGCCTCTTCCTAGCCAGAGAGCCGAGTCTCGCTATCTTTAGTAAGCACTGGAGAGAAAACACTGCAGGTTCTTGTCCAAATATTGTTACTGTGTAGTTCCCTTGATCGCCTGACTTAATGTAAACAGTTTAAGGATTAAATATTGTCTTCTTAACCCTTTAAGTGACAGGGTGTTGTGTACAACAGTGGTCCTGCCACAGCGGTACTCACTGGGTTAAATCTCGACTAAAGCTGAAATCCTACTTGATGTAAAACCCTCTATTATAGTAAAGAGAATACATTTCTCCACGCACACATTTAATGGGAATTAAGTAAACCTGTAGGGCATAAAAATAAAACAATTTACTTCAGTGGAAGCTGCAGCTCCAGGGCTTGAAGCAGCCAATCACTGGCAAGACAACAAGCTCTTGTGCAAAAATACAGTCCCTCTTCTAAGGGGGCAGGAAAAAGTATAGGGGGATTTTGCTGAATCCCTTTAACTGGTGGAATTGGGAGCGTGGTAGTAAGCTGGTTCCATTTCTGGCCCCTCTCCAGCTCATGCTCTGTCCATACAGTTAAATGGACTGAGCAAGGAGCCTCGCGTGAGTATGGCTTAAGCTAGACCTGACCACCCAAAAGCACTGGCACCTATTTGAGGTGTCCGAATTAGGGAGGATAATAGTGTGGCGTGCATGTCTTGGGTCAAGAGTTTGTGGCACAGAGGATCTCCCCAACTGGCCCATGAGCCCCACGGTCAACAGTGAGGCAGCTACATAGGACAGCGGTACAGGGTCTGATAGTTTAGATATTGGAGGTATTTTGTATGACAGCTTAGAGTCAGAAATCTCACGTAGCATTATGCTCTGAGGACTATCCTTATATGATAGCATTATGTGTAGCTATGTTTAAATATGAAGCTAGGTAGTAGTGTTCAATATTGTAGGCTTCTGTGAAGTATTTAACTTAAAACAACGACAGATCTTCACACCAGGCTCCAACAAGACATCTGCTTTCTGCTAAAACACTATATTGCGTTCTCTGTGTTAACTGCTCGTTAATTTGTTTTATCTTATATTAGCCTTGTTGCTCGTACCTCCATTTACTAATTTAGCTCTAGTTTGATCCTACTTTCTTAGCACGTTCTCTCTCTTAATTTGATGATATACCACACATTCCAGGAAAGGAGGTACTTAGTGGCGTTAATGGATTTCTCAGGTAGATGTTTGAACAAATGCATCCTACACGGCAGATCCAATATAGGAATGCATTTTGGAGGAACTGGAATGGGAGAGAGAAAGGAAATGAATCAAAACAAGAGAAAGGGAGGCCGAAAGTAAGTCATAAGCTAGCTGGCTAAAGAATATACTCTTCCTGCCTCTATTGATCATCTGTCAGACTCTTTGGACGAGAGCTCATTCATTACACATCAAAGACATTAGCTTAAGGAGTTATGCCCTGACTTATGCACACGTCTGCAGCGGACTGATGCCATTAGCGTGATGCTTCAATAGCATCCCACACCTAGTGTTTGATAATATATTCTATGCAATTTAAAATGATAGGGGATACCTATTACAATTCCAGATAATCATTTTGAAGGTATCTGTCTGCAGTGCATATTCTGTGAAGGGGTAAATTCAAGGTACTGGAAATTAATCTTTCCTCCTTGTACAGTTAATGCATTTTTGGTTCCAGCATGATCGTAAATGCACTACAAGTATAATAAATAGCTAAACCATGTCGCCTAGTAGGTGGGAACAGGAGAGGTTGAGGAGAAGGTGCATCGGAACTCATGAAATAGAAGATATTAAATTTTCTCAAACATAACACAGCCTCTGTGCCTTCTCCACTTTATGTCTTCTATTTCTCATTCATGTTCTGCTTCTTTGCAGGGATTGGTCCCTCATAAAGCATGTGTTCAGACTGGAGACAAAAGGGGAGGGGCATAACAATAAGCCTGCCCTTTCCTGTCTGTTTCCCTTTACGTATCTGTCTATAATTCCCATCTTTAGTAATAGACCATAAGCTCAGAGGACCGTATTTTCCTCATGTACAGCTGAGTGTCCCCCTGACTCCTTGCCCTCCAGTAACCATACCTAAAAAGCTTCCAGGTCTCCAGGTCACGCCCGACCACGACCAGTATCCCTGCATGTGGGGCTACTGCGCCTGCCTACATCTCGAAAAAGGAGGGCACCAGGAAGCTGGAGAGTGGAAGTTCCCAAGTATGCCAGTAAAATGCACAATAACACACACATTAACACATAAACAAACTCACACTAACACACACACTTACACCAAAACATGCTCATTCCATCACACCTCGTCACACTTCACACCTTACCTTGCCCGGAGCCTTGCTGTGTGATTAGCCATACTATTACTGCAGGGGTCACATAACGCTGCGTTATGTAATCCCACTGGGCCCCCACCTCTACAAATGGGACGGTCCAAGTTAGACTGGTCCTGTTTAAAGAATATTGGACCGAGGGGGGCAATTGCCCCCCCTTCACCAGCCTGTCCCTGAGTATGTCTTAAAGTATGTTCATGTCATTGTTAGTTTTGTATTGCTCCCGAAGGAAATAATGCTATGGAATAACAATAATAATAATAATAATAAATCACCCAATTTCAAGTACGGTATGTTCCACTCACTTGACTCACAGACTATTACAGAATTGAATTTATTTTTTAACATAAGAGCATCAGTATTGTTTTGTCCCTTTGGCATGAGAAAAATAATTCAGAGGTATAATAGAGGAGAAATTGTGGCACATTTTATGCATTGAGCATTAGAATACGATGATTACTTTATTACTATATATATTTATATATTGCTTTACACTTATATCTGATATCGTTTCAGGAAATCTGGAAGGTTTGCAGAGATGTAGGTCTCTCAGGCAATGACTGATGGATATATAAAATGTAAAAATAAAAGCTCAGCATGTGTACCTGCGGTTAGCACCAGAGCTGGGAGTATGCTTTATGTGGTCATTTACATCACCATCTTTAAGTGGCAGGAAATTTGCTTGCATTAACTCTTTAACACTTAGAAACGCAACAGTTTTCTCTTTTGGCCCATTCCTAATATGCACCTGCGCATGTATAGTGAAAATGCAATACACCTTGTCATTTACAATAATATACAAAATAACATATACTATGTTAAAAAGCAGCTTGAAAAGCAAGCAAGATATTGTCATTCATTATAAAGGACTAATTAGCACTAATTAGACATCTGTTTGGACTGTTATAAGGCCATTCTCCCTGTAGATTTTTTTCATATTGTCCTCCTGTTTGTTTAGCTGTATGTCTGTCTGTCTATTTTAGGTTTGAAAGCGATGAGGATTGTATTTGTACTTAGTAATCCATTATCTGGACCAAAACAATGTTAACCACCATAAAGGAAACACATTCTTGCTAAATTTGCTAAGTTTCGTCAGGCTCCAAGAATCTGACAACAGTCTCTATAAAGTCAGCATGCATCCCAGCTCAACAGTAATCATCATTCTAAACTCTTAAGACACAGCTAATAAGGAAGTTACAATACATCAAGAAAAGAATGCAGGAAAACAGTAGAAAGTTAATTGTAGGGAAAACATGCGATTTAAAGACAGAAACGGGAAGAACCTTTGGGTTTACTGTATATCCGGTATGCTTGGCTGAGTTTGGCCCTTGGGCTTATAGTTGACAGCTTGCACCTTCATAGTTGATATCTATATTCAGAAACAAGGGTTCTGCCAGTGCATTGTACAGTTCTAAAATATCATATCTGTAACTCGTTAAACCCTATACCGCAGTCATTTTGAGTCGGCATAGTGCCTATTTCACAGAAAATTGGGACATTGAGCAGCTGCTGTTGTAGGTTCACATCTAACTGAAGCTTTGGGGAGAAAAAGCACATTGATCAGTATGATAATCAATCAACTAATTTGGAACTGTTGTAATTTTTTATTTTTTTATTCTACATACAGTATGTGTGGCTAACGTCGACTGCTAAGGCCTCCAAAAATAACAATGTTCTGGTATTAAGAGCCTTGGATTAAGTGAGGCATCATGAACATCTAACTACATGTTTGGAGTGAACGTTTTAGACCTACTAATTCAAACATCAATGTAGACAGCATACCCGTTAAGTGACAACGTAACAAAACCACATTGCATATCTCTTGTTTCATTGGAAAAGGTTGACTGTAGACATAAACACGTATTAGAGGGAACATCCATCTAGCAGAGAAATAGACTCGGAACTGAAGGATTGATCCACCTAAAAGAGTCTTTCCTTGCATGTGAAACTAACCTTACTGGCACGAGAACACAGAATTACCGTACCGAGTATTACCGTGTCACGTGTGATAAACGAGTCGGATCTGTTTTTCATAACGTACAGATGCGCGGAGACTTAAATATACAGAGTGTCTTGACCTAAACCCCGCAGGTGCTTGTGTTATTCTCGTACAGACACAAATTCATCAAACTCAGTTTCATTCGGCAGCTGTCCCAGATTCTGAAGAAAGTACGTGTGTGCGTGTTAGTGACACAGGCCACCAACTCTCTGCAGGGCACTTAAGCGACTTTAATAGCTCTCCTGGATAGACATCATAAGGGCTATTTTTAGGATGAAGAGTCGTGTTTAGCCGAGGGAAGTATGACGGGTGTCTGAAGGGAGCTGGATATCCCTCTCAGGAAAGTAAAGTTTAGCCTGACAGGAAAGAACTGAAGTGTTGAAAACAAAGCATCCCTCCCTAGCTGCAGTCACCGAGGCTCCTTCCTGCATCACGCAGCCAGGTTCCCCCGAAGCGAGAGCGAGAGGAAGGGTGTTATGTCGTATAATTCTATTTCTTATATCGGAGGCAGCTTGCTCTTGTGTAACACATGGAGTTTATTTATGTCTAATCGCATACCCTACTACATCTTGTTTTGACTTGCGTTTGCTGGAGAAAGCTATAAAGGGTTTCCCATGATAAGGTCAAGTCCATTAAAAGGCTATACGTTTTTTATTCCCCTTTTCATGTACTGGAAAACTTGGCGTACATCATCATGTTATACTGATGTGCAATGCTATCATATATTGTTGCTTCTCAATAAAGGTTTTATACTAAACCATCAACCGCAGTTCAGTCCTATCAACGGCACTTAACTGACACAAATTAGATGAGCTTATGTACAAATCAGATGGTATTAGTGACTACACCGTGGCCATTAGCTAGCCATGGATGGCTTCAACATTTACAGAATCTATTCCCTTAAATGTGGCGGAACCCGCAAAGCCCAACTTTGCCAGGAAGAAACCTTCGCGCATTAAAAAATCTACCGGTTCAGGCCAGCAGTCATACCGCTCTTCTGTATTAGTCCAAGGGAAGGGGTTCTGTTTATACAGAGATATAATACTGCAAAAAAAAGCTGGTATGAATGTTTATTTTCCCTTACATCCTATTGACAACTGTGGGAATTAACGGGAAAATTCTTTCAAATATGCTTTTTAGCTTTTGTAGGTTCAAAAGGATCTTGGAGTTCAGTTTCAAATGGCTCAGCTATCAACCCGTGACTCGCTCTTCTTGCCGAATCTTCCTCATTTTGTTATTGTTGCTTGCTCCTGGAATTTGCACCGTATGGCAACAAGGCTAAGATAAAAGTAAATTGGATGGAATATGAACAGTATGAACATATGAAAGCAGAAGGCATCTGGTAGACCCAATTAGGATTAGCAAACATATATATATATATATAGTGAGTAATATGTAGGATTACTATATTTTTTATATAATTTTGTGTCAGCTGCTTAAGCCTTTCCATTGCCCTTGGTCCACTTGTCAAGGTAACTAATAAGCCCTTTTTGAAACAGGTAGCAAGCCCAACTCTTTTCGATCAGATTCAAAAACTCCTTTTCCAGGGTCTCATGCTTTCTGTCCTTCTCTCTTAATTACAATTCCGTTTTATATCACGTCTTCTCCAAACAGCTTCGTACGAAACACATATCACCAATAATCTATATTTAAATTAAGTTTCCTTAATTACATATATTAGAAGCCATAAATAAGCGTATATCTTAGAATATTCTTACATTAACCTTAAACCTTATATATATAAAACCCTTAAATAAATATTTTCTATATGATGTTGCTTTTACTTTATATTAATAAATTACTATTTGTTAATATCGACTGCTTTAGTTTATTCTCGTCTAAGCTTTAGTTTATTCTCGTTCCAGCTGTCTTCTGATTGGCTGAAAACACAGAACCGTCGATCATAATTTAGCTTGATTTCATTGGACAATCATGCTTTTTCATTCATTTTTTACTTTACAATGAAAGGCAGGGCAGTCAGATAATGTTGCTTTCAAGTATATATTTGGGCTTCTCTTACTTTTCCCATTTTGTAAGCAATTCATGCATATCACGGAATTACTGACATTGAAATTGGATTTGCAACATCTTACATAGTATTGTATCTTGCTTTATTTTCATATACATTATGTTGTGATCCATTGACATTTGTATTTGCAAATAATGGAATGCATTGCTATATTTGTTAAATATTAATATTTTCCTTTAGAAAACATCGAAAAAATTAAACATAAAACAAAAAAGTTGTTGCTGTTTGAGTACACTATAGTGTGATAATAAAGGTGATATTTTATATATATATATATATACATACATATATATGATATATATATATATACATATATATGTATATATATTATACAAATATATGTATTTATATATATATATATAATATATATATATATAGACATCTCATTAGGTAAGAATTGGTTACTCAGACATGTATGTTTTATATAATAGAATAAAATGGCTATGATGCCCAAATATCTTGCACGGCACCGTGTATTTAAAGCAAAGCACATTAGAGTGAATTGTATGCACTGGATTAGCTTTCAGATGTCTTTTATAATAAATGCAGCATTTTATGATATTATAGCGCTAGTATCCAACTTACTTATGTCATAATGGATGTAGGACAATAGTTAATGATAATACTCAGAAAGATCCATAGGAACAAGCAGGAAGGATAACGTGTACATCACCCAGACAATACATTTATTAACAGCCAGGATCCAGTAATCCATTAGGAGGTTATTTCACCTCTAATATAATTGATATGAACGTTGAATAGGTTCTGTTTTAACAGAAAAAAGCAAGACCAAAGAAGTTGGTTTATTGTCTGCATAGCATATAACGTGAAACAGTATTATATGCGACCGATATCTAATGCAATATGCTAGAGCTACTCTAATGTATGTGTTGGTTGGGAAATGCACTGATATTAAAATATTTGCTAAAATTATTGTCAAGACATTTTTTCTATTACGTATTTAGCAACAATAATGCAGTCTCTACCGGGTGTCTTTATTACAGACACAAAATATTAATAAAGTGCAGGTGAAATATTGAATAATACGTACTTTCCCTAAAGTGTCTCAGTATCTAAGTGCCTTTTGCTTAAACACAGTAGCTCTGAGCGCAAACATGATTTATACAGAAATAAGTCCTGAATGGACCATCGATGTGTGTTGCACCCATTAGATGTGTTATACTACAACAAAATCCAGTTATGCTGTTTTTCATACTAAAAAAAATATATAAAAAAAATAAAATTGATGTGATTCAAGGATTCCATTCTTTAAAAAAAGAACTTTGAAGAACAAGAAATGGCCAATTTAACCTGTGACCAACTTAACCTGGGGCCGTTTTAAATTTAGATATTTAAATATGGCTGATTTTACCTTCAGAAACGGTATATTTTGGGATTGAATTGTTAAAGCGGTGCCATATCCTTTGGACGAATGGACTGTTAGAAGCGCTGCATAAATTATAAAGGATAATTATTATAAAAGAATAAGTACCAAGTCGCCAGGTTTATGATGTCACTGTTGTGTAGGTTTTCCTTAACCTTGGCGCTGCTGAAAATTAGCCCAGGTCCTTGCCCTTATGGGGCTTTTTGGCATGGGCAGCATTATTGTTTATTACCCCGTACTAATTGTACAATCATCCCGGTTCTTCTAAATCTGATTGATGAAATGTATTCCAATACATGGAATGATATAAACCTAATCAGTTCCAATTTAAACCATTTAGACAGCATATTGTTAATTATAAGTAAAAGCTACAAGCGGCCATTACACCGTGGCATTCTCAACTATATTAATACAAGAGAGCAGACCACGTTTTCCAAGACTCCTTAAGCATCTATATATTTAAAAGGTCCTTATTATAAAAAAAGAAAAAAATAGGGTTCTCAATAACCACTTTCTTCACCAGGAAGAGGTTTTGTGATGTCACATAATAAAGCTTGCTATGAGAATGTATTTTTAATAAAGTTAATCAGTGCTTGGTGCCTTTCTAATGTTATATGTCTATACATATAGTCATTGAGAAGATGTGATATAATTTTAAAGCTACAAGAACCGTCTAGATCGGAATCGAGTGATTAGCAGTGATTTTATGGACCTGATGTTAGGCCCACCATGTCACGTGATGTTCTTTACCAATTTTACCGATATACACATTTCTCAAACAAAAGGAATAGGAAAAATGCCTGAATGCAGCGTATCAGGAGAAGTCGTTTGCTTATCAAAAGCTGGATTTATGTTGAAGTGTTCTCTAGACAAAAAAAAAATAAGCATGCTTAAAAAATATATATCTGTAAGGGGACATAGGTACACAATGGACGGGGCACAAGTGTTAGACGGGCAAGGGTGAGCAGAGCTTGGTCAGAATGGGAGAAGCACAGATGTGAGTGGGTGACCATTAAGCCTTTCCACTAATAACATGGCGTGTAATGCATTCTTAGCCTACCCTAAAGAAAGAAGGAAATCACCGGGTGCCTAAACATTATATTTTTTTATAATTAAAAACATTACAATTGATATTTAATTACAGTAATTTGCTGTTTATTTGTTTTTTTTTGTGGTTCTACCATTGCTGTCTTAAATAAATGTATCGCCTTATTTTGTTACATTTCTTCTTCCTCTACCGATAAAAGCATGAAGTCAAAAATGCACTAAGAAGTCAGACATGGCATTATGTCAAAATTCACCGCATTGATATTCTTTAATAGTGATTTCTATACCATTTTATATATACAAAAATATATCAAAGCGACTTTGAACAAAGAGGAAGAGTCTGAAGTTTGGTTTCATTAGCATATAATTGTTTAGGTTTTCTTTTTTCTTGCTCATATAATATTCAAGGTTACAATTTCTATATATTATATTCTTTTGCACACATACACATAAGGTGCAGAGTCCATGATATAATAAAATATTTAGATACTGACAGTGAAGAAGATGCTTATGCGTTAAGTTATTAGCTTATTAAGTGTACATAAAAGAGGAAGGGGGTGAGTGATCCATAAATTAAGGCAGTTTTTATAGAAGATAAAACATTTTTAATAGCGATGCAGCTGTTGCAGTGGTTTTATCAATGGAAATAAATGGTATATTAACAGATCATTGAAAAAAATGCCTATAGCATCCGATAACACACCATATGGCATTTTTAATATATTAAATATATTTGCTGGGAATATAAGGTGTCCCAGCATGCTGTTCATCTCCTATTCACCAGTGGCTGCTTATATAATAAAGCTTTAATATTTATATAATACATTTTTCTAAAATGTTTTATA
The DNA here is from genome assembly GCA_009364415.1 of Spea multiplicata. NCBI lineage: Eukaryota > Metazoa > Chordata > Amphibia > Anura > Pelobatidae > Spea > Spea multiplicata. Next base: position 81,799 of record VKOC01016329.1, read on the forward strand.
ACAAGTCAGAAAATCAGTCCCCACTGTGCCCAAATTATCACAAGTTCAGTTAAATTTTTTGATCATTAGAAACATATTTAAAATCACCATATGGTATGTGAAAAAATGCAACGTATAGGCAGTGTTTTGTTCTATTGATGAATGTAAAATGTATTTTGGTGACAAAGCCACTCTAAATGATCTGATTTTAATCTATGTCCAGGAATTTGAATTTTTAAGAGTTTAAGGATTGATGATACCTGGGCAAGATTTACATTCCAGGTATTGCTAGACACATATAATAAATAAAGCCACATCATATACAAAAAAATGTAAAAGGTATGAAGACATTGCGGGGAATCACGGCAGTGACCATACAGAAGTTTTTAATCATGGCCATTTCCCTCTCAACGGTCCCCGATAAAGGAACGCAATACAAATGCCTTATGTACCTTAAGAGAAATCAGTTGGTGTACATTAGATATATGTATATACTTGGATAATATCTGAATGTACATATTACAATATGGGATGTGGATACTTTCCATTAACTGTTTATCGAACAGTATTTTTTTATCCTGGATCACAGAACGTATATAATTTTTCATTTATTCTGTATATTTTTCTTTCTAATGAAATGTTATTTTTTTTAACATACATTGTTCAGCCATACAGGATAATTCTCTTCCAAAAAAGTGCCTTAATATATAGACCCTTTTCTTTTTTTGTAATTCTTTTACACAGCCACATTTTTAAGTAATAATGCGTCTTCTGCATTCAATTATTTTTCATTAAAAAAAAAATTGGGATTCATGATGTACAGTACCATGGTTTTTAAGGTGACTGTGCATGATCTGAATCTATATGGCTGCAGAATCATCATTACAAAGTACCCCCTTGCTCTTACACATAAAAACAGTTTCACAATGAAACCAACTACTAAAAGTTGGTCCTCTGTGTACCTGAGAACAACGAATTAACAGAATGCAATCTCAGTTAAACATGTTGTTACAATAGTTCTTTCGATACAGTGATAACACAGATAAATTCAGCTTAACCAGACCCCATCTTTTCCAACAATCTAGAAAATGTAATGCCGGTTTTATTTTAAGTAGATTAAAGTGTTGCTCAAAAAAGTGAGGCTATCCCGATAGAATGTCATTTATAAAAAAAACAGAATAATAATACCCATTATTTTAAACATAGGGAGAAATTATAGGAAGGTCCTCTTATATACAAGTCTGAAAAAATATGGCTATCATTTCAATGTTGGATGGGACAACTAACAAATGTGATCGTTGACATTAAATTATAACATCGCAAAATATTTAATGCATAATCATCTTTATAAAATATGTAATGTTATTTTAGCACCAGCATATATTACGTGTGGATTTGGAGTCCTATCCTGACGTATACAAGTGAGGAAAGCTTAATAAGATGACATGATTTCTGCCCTAAATTTAGCTTAAGTGCCAGTTTAAGTGCCAATAACGAAATATACTAACCAATTATATTCACTATGTGTTTAACAGCATTGTTTGTAAATGTTGAGGGGGTTTATTCACTAAAGGGAGAGTTGGTTTGTTGAGAGTTGTTTTTCTGGTCCTTGACTTTACTATAGAGAATGATGGTCCAAGTGTGCTTCTGCCCTATATAAGAGCTTGGATGGCCCTATATAATGTGTAGATAAATCAGGAAGAATTCGGAAACGCTTCCTTGAATCATGCATTACACAGGGCCAACGCAGCACTTCACACCAGAAAAACCTGACAGTATTATAATGAATAGTGAAGTAAGAGGTTTGCCACCACAACTCTCCTGCAAACTCCCCCTTTGGTGAATAAACACCAAAGCACAGCATATTTGTCACCTCTCCGCTATGGGGTATGAGATTAAAATGCTCATGTATGTTAGAATATTTCAATTGTTTGTAGGGTACACGCGGAACCGAAATGACAACAAAGTTATAGTTCTTTCAATATCTCATTAATTGGGTACATTAAGGTCAGTGTTTCTTCTTAGAAATCTTAGTGTCGTTTTCATTGCCAATCGTTAATTAAAGAAGGTCTTCAAAATTGTTATATCACGTCTATAGAGGGAGTTGTACGAGTCCAAGATGTTGACATGTTGGACTATTGACTGTTATCAGGTACAGTGATGTCTCAGTTTTTTGCATAAATGCTAAATAATGTTCACACTATAAGTGGTAATGTGACAGGATGTGCTTTTAAGATGGGTAAGGGCACTTCCTGTTTAGTTCAGTAAAGGCACCCAGGTCACTTAATGTCAGAAAAAGGCAATATCTGATGGTCAGCTGTGTATGAACTTTAATATTCCTCCATGTAGGTCTCGTGGCGGAGCCCAGGGATTTGCAGATGGTCAGCAGCTAGGAACCCACGTCTTGCATATCCCCGCTTTACACCTTTACTATTCCGAGGAATATCTTTTTAAAGTTATTCCAAAAATTAGAAACAAGTAGCCAACATATAACGCCATCTGACACAGATTTCACTTCAGAAACCATATGGGCAAAAGGTAAATTCTACTTCATGACAATCCAAATTCAGAACATAAATGTTTTATACATTTAACTACTTTCTAGATCATAGATGCCACATTCTTTTATTTTTTTCTTAATTAGCATACTTTCTAGCATATGCACTGGAAATTATGTTTATATAATATATATATATATATGTGTATGTATGTGTTGTTTTCTTGTTCAACGCCCGTTGTGTTAACCAGGAAACCTGGCTGTGTCTACTAGAATGATAACAAGCAGGAGGGGAAAGGAAGTTATCTGATACGGAAGGATTATAAATAATTAATTTCAGTAATTCCCAGTAACCTTGAGAAACGACATCGGTCAAATAACTAGTGATATTATGGTCCATGCCAGGTTTATGGATCAGAGGTAGGCATAACACAACCTATCCTTCAGTTAAATAGGGGTTTATTTAGATATCCGGTTGTTCCTGTATAATATTGTTTGAATTTTTCAGGAATAAATTGGTGGATCCAACAAAGAAACAAATAAGATTAATTACTGTCAGTGATTCCACATTTTGGGTATAATTAGAAATGCTTATTAAATAATATCGAAAATCACTTATATACGTGTTATGTTTGTAAATAAACTATTTAACCTCAATCCATCCAGGAGCTATGTTGCCATCATGCTTGGCTTGATTTTTTTCCAGTCTTTCCAGTGGGAAAGACTTATAGGGTCAACAAAATGAAATTATATTTTTAGATGGGGAACAGATGGAAGAAAAAAGCCAAATTATGAATATAGTTGGATGTTCACTCATCTTGGATGGGATGGGGGAGGCTACCAACATGCCACATTCCCTCATCACCCTCTACTTATTTTAAAAATGGAGTTCTACTCAAGGGCATTATGGGAAATCCAATGATAGTGCCCTGTCTTTAAGTGCATACATGCATTTTTCAAGATTTTATGTGGTATGCAACATAAGTGTGCATCATAAGAAGCCTAGTATTTTGCACCAAATGTCATTTTTCCTTCATTTTCGAAAACAAATTATTCCCCTAAATTGACAAAAAAAAAACAGGGCATGGAAAGGGTTTTTTTCTCCCTAGCACAAAAGCTTATATTACTATACATATTACGCACCTGTCAATATATGGTAAACATATTCTATAAAAATACTTTTTATTCATGAGGTTTTTCCATATGAAGATTGATTTTGATATTTTCCAGTCAGTGCTATTTTATACACAGAATTTCATCAAAAGAGGGTTCATGCTTAGTCAACAACATCATGCCAATAATCGGCATGCATTCAACATTTCTGGTGTCAAGACCCAGACTACAATAAGAGCATATATTTCTTCCAACTACTATATTTTGTAATTTATCTGTAAAAATTGCCTCAAAAATATATATTTTTTAATCAATTTACATATAGTTCAGATGGTTTTATGCAACCTCGACTTCTCTCTGTTCTAGAAAACTTTGGTCTTAGAGACAATAATACTTCAGATGGAGGTGACAGCTTCACACGGACGGAAACAGTAGGCCTATTCTTACAGATCTTTCTATAACTGTGCACTATAAGTCTAAACAATAAGCCCTATATGATTAAGGTTATATTCTTATGATGTTTTTCGTTTTGTCCAATATGAATAGTTAACAAAAGAAATCTACGAGCCTAACGTTGAAATTGCTCGAAACTCAAGCGATGTGTCTTCATAGACGGAAGACATGGAAAGTCCTATTGATGTGGGACCAAAATTACTTTATAACTATTAATACCTTATGTAGGTGGTAGAATATAATATGTTTAAGTGTTTTCTTATTTGGTTAGACTCAATGATTTATATTTAATAAATTAAAAAGGAATAAAGGAATATTTAAAAAAACAATAGCTGGAGAAAAGTGACAAATATTTTTATTTTAAAATTATGGAAAATATATTATGATATTTTTTAATTTTCCACAAATTATTGGACACAGCTGATGTTCAGCTATTGGAAATATATGGAATCTTTATATCAGGAATCATTTTTGCTACTTTCACATTTACCGTTTCGAACTATGTCAAACCTGGCAAAATAACTTAATCATAATGCAAAGAATCAGCAAATTCTTATTGGCACAAGTAGAGGAACCTGGTTTAATGTTAGTGTTCCATTGTTGTGTGTAAGCGTTATACAGCCATCCGCCACTCCAAAAACAAATAGCACCTCGGTACCATTGTGTTTTGCCAATGGTTCGTTATTAAGAAGTGCTAATACAAGAAGTGCTAATACAGACCATGAGCTTCTATGCCACAATGCTCACCAAACTTACATGATCCAAGACTGATAAAAAGTTAGTTAAATTCAAAATTACTATAATTTGCACCTTATAATTTGTAATGGTGTAATGCATTTTTTTTTGTTTTCCATATTGGGCAACTAAATGAATGTCATATAAATAACAAAAACATTCAAAAACATTCACACTATGAATGCAGTTACTTTGCAAGAGAATGAAGGAATTGGGGAAGAAATGATAACTTGCCCTTTTTTGTGTGTCAGAAAATAGAACAATGCATTGACATACCTGGTATTCAGCTGGGTTACCACCTGAGAAATTGTGTCTGGTACCCAAACATAAGTAGGGTAAGTCTTCAGAAAGAAGACATGCAAAAGTGTATCTTCTTTGGTTTACATATCATATTTTGATATGTGGCAAAATGCATTATTTACCCACACACCATTTGCAAAGGTTATTCTAAATTTAAAATTATAATAAAAAACAAACATTTCCTGGTTTGCAATTAAAAGGTATGCTCATGGTCTCAACTGATTAAGCACTGAAATCTTATTGGTAAAATCCACATATCTTCTCTCTATACTTTTTCCATGTTCTTTTTGTTTAATCAGGCTTGATTTGTCCAATATTTTTTCTTTAGAAACAACAAGGTGCATAATTTTCCTTTAATCGATAATCTCTTCAAATGAAAGATGGACTTGTTGACTTTCTCAGTCAATGTTGTAGAGAGCAATGGACAGATAAGAGTCCTTTCTTTTTGGAAGATGTTGGTTGTCTGCATTGTCAGATGGAAGATATCACAATCAAGCCAATATTCCAGGGGCATGGTGCGGGAAGGTCACATCATGAACTCTACTTCAGCTTTTTCAACATGGAATACGAAGAGTGCCCATTCCTCTCTTTTGTATTTATGATGTTCTGAAACCTCTCTTACATTCCTGACTTGTTAATGGGGTCTTGGTAAGGCTTTCACTCTCACTGGCACCAGTGAAAAAGAGCACAGCAGGAAGTAGTGAAGAAGAAACGAGATATAGGGTCATATCCAACCACAGCCGGTAGGTCATACTGGCTTATCAAAAGGCCTTGGGAAAGGTGTGCCACTAGATGAGGATATTTTCCTGCAGACAGTGTTGGTATGATTCTCGCATCGACAGCCAGGTCTTTTTACTTTATCATAGCCTTTCTGGCAGAGCTTCAGGCAACCCTTGGCAGGAAGATAGCAGCATAAACAGGGCATGAAGAAGGAGAGGAAGCTCATTGTTGCCCAACGGGCACAGCAGGATCCCTGACTGCAAGAACAGGGGTCATCAGCACAGTTGTCCTCATCATCAGTAGAGCAGTGGTAGAATAGGCCTTTGATGCAGCACAGGCAAGATCCATAGTCGATGACATTTTCTGCAGAGCACAAGCACCGCTGGTCACAAACCCAACATGAAGGAAGGTTCCGAACTTGTGTACATTCATCACATATGCAGCGCCCACACTCTTCACAGATGAAGAGATGACCTACATATCTATCTGGCTTCTCCATTATTCCTTTGATGAACTCGTCTTGCTTAAGGTCACCATCTTTTGGCTGCGTCCTCATGAGTGAGTGCCCCGAGTGAGATGGGGTTATCCCAGTTAACAGTCTCTGATCTGAAGCAGTAGTGCTTCGAGAAACAGAACTTATTGTACTGGAATGGCTTAGCTCATGTGAAAGATGTTGTGATGGATGTTGATGACTTTGGCTACGGTGGAGATCGTGGTGATTGTAGGATACCAGATGATCATGAGGCCACTCTTGCTTGGCAGCATGTTGTGAAAGGGAAGGATTAGACCAGGTTTGCATAAATGAGACTGTAGGTCGCTCCACGTAATCATTATTGGCCCGGATAGATCGAATTTGGTCAATGGAAAGAACCTGTTGGATGTCTCCAGTAGATATATCCATGTTCATTGGACCCCTTCCCTTATCTATTTTTACAGTTTTAGTCTTTGTATAGAAATAAGTTTTAGTTGGTGCTTCCCATCACGGTACATCTGATGACCCTATAGGAATATAAAAAAAATGTTAGCATATGGAACAGATTTCTTTCCATTAACCTTTAACTCTATCAAAAAAGTAAAGCTTGTCCAGTAAAATAATGTAGTCTAGACCTGAAATAACTATGTGAAACATCTTCATTGTAGCAAATTGACTAATTGTATTTGTTCCTTAAACAGAGTTTGTCCACTGATGACAAGAGTTATGGTTACATCTCCTTCACTTCAATATTCATAATAGGGCCAACAGTGGTGGGATTCTCCAACAAAAGGACTTCTGAGCTGGCCCTGTATATTGTATAATTCAAAGGGTATGGAAACATTGAAGACATATCACTGATTTATAGATCCACTTTATATTATGTAGATCCAGCCAGGTTCTTTCTATGCAATAGAAGCATACAGGGGTAGCCCATTCATAATGTACATTGCAGCTGAAACCACAACTCCCCAGTAGACTTTACTGTCAACTCTCAGTTTAGTAAATAAACCCTCCTTACTACATTCAAATATTAACCATTGTTATACTGTATTGTATATATTCTAGACATTTAATGCATATTTTGTAAAGATAAAAAATAAATCACATGATCTCACAAATCGTTAAAATTTCCCATGAAGGAATAACCCAATATCTTCTCACTCAGCAAACTCCTAACTAGCATTCACACAATACACCGACCATTGCATATGAATATATGATTAAGGAAATATGTTGGTTACAACTGGAAAACTAATCAGTACTACTAAGTTTAACTCTCACACTATGCCAAGAAAGAAAGAGCCGCTCAGGGTTAAAAGGAAGTCAATTCTTTCCTGAATTAATGCAACTAGATTACTCCCTCCTCAATATACCTTTTAAAATGACCATTAAATCGAAATATCTCTTCCTTTATTAATCAGCTCTGCTTATTTGTAGTCAAATCTTATATTCTCGCAAAGAAAGTTATTCTTTTATGGAAAGAAAGCTTGAGGCTTGAGTTGTGTTTCTACAGCTGAGAACATTAAAACATGTCTAGAATATACATAACACTATCATATAAAGCACACAGTAGGTGACCAAATGTTTGTCTCATATTCCATCATAGTCTATGTTCCCCTGTATCTTACTTGGTACAAATACCCCTTAACAGTATGTTTCACTAGATTTTGATGTGAAACTTAACTCCCCCAATCTAAAGGGGAGAACTGGGAGACCATTGGGAGACCATTGCTAGTTATCAAATGGGTTTGGGTTAAAACATTACCCTAGGGCAGGGTTGTTTTAACTTTGGCCTTTATAGGTCTCACGGGCAAACACTAACTGATGAATTTGTGGTCATCTGAGGATATTCCTCCTTGAGCTGTTAAGGCGAATAATGTTGAGAAAGTTCTTTTATTGAGTTAGCTCTGTGGTAATGGCAAATGGTGGACAACACATATTGAAAAGATACATTTGCATTTAGTCCTCACCAGGATGACTATCATAGCTATCTGCCCTCAAGAGATGTACAGACCGATCATTACAATCCCCCATTACTATGCTATATCCAACAAAAAATGTCCATAACTAAGAGAGACTCCCAAACACACTTTATACTAATGGGGTATTATTAGATATTATTTTGACAAGTTTCTGTTAGGGGTCATTCCCTGTTTACATCTAATTTTAGGACTATTGGTTATTTATAGATTTTAATGGCAGATAATAATCACTTGGCCCACCGTTTTCTTCCTACACCCCTAAAGACATGAAAAAGTTTGTGTCCCTCAGATATTGTTTTCAATATATTTTAAGCACATAGTAAAATTACCCTAAAATCCTATAGATTTTCTAGAAAGACAACATATGGAGTTCTGAAGTGAGAATAGTGCTACACATTGATGTTTGCACAGTGTTAGAAATGTCAAGAAAAAGGTAAACTAATATTATTAAGATTACTTTACAGAGTTTGATAACATATAAAATAAAAATGATGTAATTATATTTAATATTAGTCTGTATTGTTTGGTTCTTTGTCCAAAGAAATGCTCTATATTTTCAATGCACTCCTAAACTTTCTATAACCATATGTTCTAATTCTTGCACTATTAATTCACATATAACAAAGCACATAGTTGTATACAATTTCTTGAGGAGATCTTCCAGATCTTTTAGATTTTAATTTGCCACCGAACCACCGTAGACCTTTCAATATTCCCTTTCCTAAATTCTCAAACTGTTACCCCTCAGAAAGAAGCCTTGAGGGTCCAGATGTTTGTATCATGGATCCAACAGTGCCACTTCTGTACTCCTTGCCAGGGGCAAGTGAGCTTCATGGATCTGTTGTGGAAGTTGAGAGTACAACCTGTATGAAGGAGATATGTCCAAAAGCAAACGCTGGATGACATGTACTAAGGCATGTTCAAGCACATGTCTGTATGTCATCCTGTGTGTGAACGAACACATTTTTGTTTCAACTGACATATTTTCAATTTTAGTATTTTCTGTGTGCGTTCAGCTATGCAGATGTCAAGCTCTAAAATATTACTGCTAAACAAGGTCATCGATTCTGTGGTTTCACCGGCCAGGTTTGGGCATTAGAAGACCGGGGCAAAAACCCGTAGTACCGTAAAGATTCCAAAATGGCTTTGACGCCGCTTTACACTGTGTTTTACATTTAATACAAAGAAACAAAGATTTAACTGATTCACAAGAAAAAAAATACCATAAAAAGTAGGCTTTTAATGGGCAGACATGATAAAATAGATATTGTCAAGTTTCAGTTATATATATGTAACATAATATAAGTCGAACTTCTTAAATATGCCCCTTATTCTCAATTTCAGAGATATTTTCTACACATTATCATTACTTGGTATCTCACATGTATCCAGGGGTGAGATAAGCCATGTTTCCCATGATGCACCGTGATGCATCATCATAACCAGCAGTTCTATATATTGGCTGTAGATTTTGACCTGTGTGCTTCCTGCGTACAAATGTCTAATATAAGATATAACTAAGATTTCCAAGGGTTACGGTCATTTTGTTAACCCTTTAATAGACTTCACATCACAGCCACTAGGAAAAAAAAACAGTATCAGGTCATAAACTGCATGTGGCTGCAAAGAGCCTTCGGTATCAATGCCCTGTCTACGTATTCAATGTCAGAAAAAAATACTGTCAATATCGTTTTGCATGTAAGCAATTTCAGTCGTTTTCCAATAATCCAGATATGCCCCGTCAGCTTCTTTACTGTTTTAGAGATAATATTGCACACTTCTCTAAATCTCTCAACCGCTCTTCCTTCTCTGGCAATATGGCTGCCTGCCGAGCTGGTTCCCGAACAGTGTCCTGTGTTTGAGAATTATTTTCTTTTGTGTAACCGATGCTTTGATGTCTTGTGTTTTCTTGTGTCATTTGTGTCCAGTATTGTTGCAGAACCCATCTGGCAACCATATGTGGCAATTGGGCAAACAGCAACAACATCAACAATATTATATAAAATGCACATCTAATAGGCAATTAATCTTAAACGAATCTGAGTATGCGTGTCTAGCAACATAAACTACAACAACTATGGGCTGTGTGAAATATACTTTTAAATAACCTAATGATGATGTATGAGGATATTACTTTGTATCTATAAGAATGCATTCATGTTTAAAGAAATGAATCTCCAATCGGTGGTCATATATTGCGACGATCGGTTTTGGGTTACTAAATTATTTGCATTTGCCATTCCAACACTTACAATTCTACAAAGGCTTTCTTCTTTAACAATGCGCTAATATATGATAGAAGTTCCACTCTGGTGAGGGCCATCTTTCCATTTCTACATCATTCTACTGAGCCTATATACCAGATTATGTCTCGTATTTTTAGAACGATTTCTAGAACAATATTCTAATGGAAGAAAATATTCCATCTTTCTTCATGTACTGTAATTAATGTTCGTGATGTATGCTACAACCATTGAGATTTTTGTGACTCTTCTTTTTGGTGTCAATGAGGTCAAATAATCAAAATCTTAAGTATCAAACGGGGGCAAGCAACTGGGAACTTCTTTTGCTTTTCATGGTGATTATTCCACATTTAGAACTTTGCCCAAAATTCTTATTTACAAATACAGTACTGATGATGGCGAGCAGTTGGTTACTGTAGGTTATGATAATATTATACATATTCCCACTATATACGGTATCACCACCTACCATAAGGTAGGATCCATGACTTTATCTACCACTTCAAGGGCTGCTGGCATCTTAGACAATTGTGTTCTTACATTATAGGGTTGTACGATAGGCTACAGAACTGTACTTTGCTTACACACCCTTCTGTCTGTACTAGTTACATCTTATCGAGTCCCCGATTTTAACCTGTATCTGATATATTTGATTTCCAATCTGCTTAACGACTCAAGAGAATGGGATGTATCCATCTTTAATCTTCCGTAGTGATATTTCTGGAGTGCATCGAAGGGCCAAATACGCCGATGTGCATATATGGCCAAACTGTGTATTTTTAATTAATTTATTATGTGACGTTGTAAATAAAGCAGATTGCTAAAACATTTGCCAAACGTATTTTGCATTTTGGACACTGCACTATGAAGAAGGCACCAAGGAGTGGTTGTGGGGCATATGAATGGAGATCAAAATAAGTACAAGGTCTAGTATTGGGTAGGAGACAACGGATAACTGGACAGTTTTCTATTTTATAATCTGCTTTATTAAACCTTTTTTGGGTTGAATTTAGAACCACAATATATACCAAGTCTCTTCTATTAGAAAAAATATGCAGCAGTATACATTTAAGGTCACAGCAAACTGCCATGTTCATCCAGATAGTGGTAAATAAAAATTATACGGCGTGTACAGTATGAATAATTTTCAATATTCAGCGCCTGTGATCTTAGAACCTTTAATATCTCATCTCAGCTATGTTGTATCAACTATAATATATAGATATATATGTGAATGTACTAGACAATAACAAATTTTTTTGTAGGGGTTACATTAAATCTTATTTTATTATTAATGGCAGATGTATCGTAGAATTATATTTTTATGCCAACGACGAACATTTTGGAACACAAACAAAATAATAAAAATATTATAGTGAATGCGGGAACTTACCTCTGTGAGACTGCAGGTCCATGGTGCTATAAGTGAATGCGATTCCCACCCAGCTTAATGTAGGAAGAAATACTGTTACAGTATCTGTCCTTTAAGAAGCATCCCACTTAGGTGAAAAGTCTCAATGGATACTCCTCCTTAGTTGGTGGAAGCTGCAGATGTCAAGGTGTGTCTCTCTCCAAAACACCACTGATCAAGGCTGGAGTCACAAGCTGTCTGCAAGAATGAGGTTTCCAAGATGCTGCAGACTGAAGACTTTCCCAGGATGAAGGTTACACGTCAGATGGTCTTGCTGTTAAATCCTAAGATGATGTTTTATTAGATATGTATGATGTATATAATATATATAATATATATTTGTTAATGCAGGGGTATATTATATGTATACATGCACTGTCTGCCTCTCCGCCTGTGAACGCACAGTCTAATACAGCTTGAATGCACAGAGAGGTGGTGCTGATCTGTGACAGTCTGTTTTGTGAATGCGGATGTTTTCAGCTGATCTTGTGAATGAGTTAAGGGGGCGGGGCCCAGTGGGTGGGGTTTGTCATTCTCTCTCACTGGCTATGAATCTGGCTTTCTCCTTATTCTTGTACATTCATTTTATAATCTGTTTTCCTCTATCTGCCCTGTAGCTTCCCTGCTCTGTGTCTGTGCTCTGTGCTCTCTCACATCAAGGGGCAGTCTCAGGAAACATCTTTTATTTTGTCAAATAATGCACATTTTGTCTAAAAAAGAGAGAAATTATGGTTTATTATTGAAGGCTTTGCAGATTTTTTAAATGCATGTATCCCACTCTATTTCATCTCAGTCTCTCATGGCTCAGCCTTTCTCACTTTTACTCTCTCTTTTTTTCTCTCTCTCTCCTTTCTCTCTTAATGCCTAAGTGGCGTCATCCTTTGGAAACTGAATCAGTCCATTAGCTCTCCCTGTAGGCTTCCCTGTATCCGGTCCCATGGCTCTGCATGCAACAGAATTAAACAAAGAAAAATAATGCAAAAATCATTTTAAGGCAGCCATTTGTCTGGCCCAGGCTCAAAATAGAGTTATTATGTTTGCGGGATGTTGGATCACATGGGGTTAAATGTTATACTGTCCCCCAGACATTTCTCATTGACATATGAGGAGGAAAATAACACCCTGTCTGTCCAGAGACCCCATGATTTTGTAAATCACCCCAGTTACCCTGTTGTGGCATTGTTTTTTCCACAAATATTGTCACAAATATTAGCCTTTTGTAACAATGAAACAATATTTTGAATATTTTGTAACCATTAAACAATATTTATTTCTAAATTGCGATATGATGAAGCACGTTCCCCATGTCTGGGTTTGGATGGTCCCTTATACCTTTGCTGCAAAAATTCAAACATCGGTCGTTTAGGATAGCCATATGCCTTTCCCATGTATGTTTACATTTGCTCATTGTACTACTCGTCTACTATTTCTGCTGGGAAGCAGATCAACCTATCTACTACCCTCTCAGTAAAGTAAAACATTATGGCTCTGACCCTCTAGTTTTAGACTACAACCTCATTTTCTCACAGTTTTCCTAAATATACATCCCTCCTCTAATTTTGTTAAATCTCTGTTTTTGCCACGTCCTATATGTCTCTTCAATCCTCCAGGCTATACATATTAAGATCCCTTAGTCATCCATGATAATTTTATCATGCGAATGATTACTATTTTATTCGCCCTCCTCTGAACTGTCTCTAGTTCACATTTTGTAAAATAACTTTAGTTTCAAACCAGATAACTGATTTTAGCAAGTTTCTTATATAGGATTTTCATTTTACTATAAAAGAGTGACGGTTTACCTTTAAGGACATCTAATTTTGTGGACTGTGTCTTTTTTACATTTATTTTACTGGAAAAAAACAAAAGAGTAGAAAAAAAGAGCAAAACTAAATGTGAGTTTCTAGTATATATCATAAATATATATATATCATATTATGCCAAATATTGCATTATGGGAAATGTATGGTTTTGTCGTCACCAGTGGGAAATAAAATACCAGGTTGTATCTGTAGAGGATAGCAGGATTTCCTAAACTGGCACAGGGAAAAGACTTGGCTTCATGTCTCTCCAAACAGAATCTGAAGAGAAGCATGTGACAGGCAAAGTAATTAAATTTAGATGTCCAAGCAATCTATTTTGAGACCTGTCATTCTAGCCATTTCCAAAATTAGCAAGCCTTCTCACCGGGTGAAGGCTTTCCTGCCTAACTTCAATAAACCTCTACTAAATGTTAACTTATTTCTTTGTAAGAGTTGACTTGGCCGGTGTAACTGACCAAAAAGATCAGTTGTAACTAATTTTCTGAAACAATGAAATGTTAGTAAATCGAATATCTGTATAAATGTGAACCACAAAGGATGACTACAAGAGAAACATACAAACTCAAAGTTGGTAGAAATGTCATAAGGGGCTGGTATTGCAGCTCAAATAATATGTGTGGTTGCCTTAAGTATATGCTATGCTGTAACCCTTTTCCACATATTCTTAAAAAAGTACAATATGATGTGATGCAGAATACCTTGTGCTGTCCAGAAAGTAGCTTTATAGAAAATTCTTGTTTGTCTACCTCTGACACTTTAGTAGTTAGATGTCCATTTTTTGCTTTTAGTGGCCTGGGTCCTACAAGCTTCCATCTATTAAATTAGTTACTCGTTTTCATCAATGATGCTACAGTTTCTACCATGATGGTGGTACCTGCTGCCATGTAAAAATCCACCCTTGGACTTGACATCTCCCCTTATACAAAATAAGTAGTGGTTGAGCACTCTTTGCCACACCTGTATCAGAGTACAATTAGCTACAACATGAAACTAGGAGGACATGTCAAGGTTGAATGTGAGTGTTATCAGATTCCAGGCTGTATAAAGTATTCCAAACTTGAGAAGTTCACATTAAAAAGTGAAATGACTCCTTGATACGTTATATCAGTAAGCAATGGCTTCCTTAGCTCCATCTTTTGAGAGAACCAGACACGATCAGACACGATCAAATTCTAACCAATCCTCTACTTGATATAAGACTAAGACTTAAAGGGATACTCCAGACCTCATGTGCACTTTAATGCATAGAATAACTGAGTGTCACCTAACATTATACACTTTTCATCCAAATTCATAAGGGGATTCAGCCAGTGGCGTCGCTACAGGGGGGCAAGGGGGGGCAATTGCCCCCCCGGTTAATCCCTTGCCCCCCTGTTGCCCCCTTGCCAAATCTTGAATAATAGTCGCATGCGACTTTTAAAATCCCGTCTTTTTTTTTTTACATTTATTTTATTTAATTGCGGAGGAGAGAGAGGTGAAGTCGGGTGAGCCGCATCGCAGGAGCTGCAGTGCAGGTAAGGGGTGTTTGAATGAGTGCGGAGGTGTTTGAATGAGTTCTTGATGAGTATGAGTGGAACCTAGGCCATGTGGGAGTTGAGTGCTGTTAGCAATCAACTCCTATCATGCCAAGTAGCCAGCGTAAATGCTGGGGGCAGCTAGCTAGGTTTCAGCATGTACTGGACTGACTTGGCCATTGATAGGCAGTTGATTGCAACAGCAATCACAGTCCCATCATGCTAGCGTTCAGCATTTACTGGTGATTGTGTAAGTGCTTGGACCGGCATGATGGGAGTTTTTATTGCTGTTTTATGGCAGTGGGGGTGGGCGGCATTTTAAACTTCGCCCCAGGCGGCGTTAAGTCTTCGGCCGGCCCTGTTCACAGTTCACCATTAAAAATGGTACACAGCCTATAGAAAGGACAAAATATACTCATTTAGTTTTCTGGTGTTTGGAAACACCATCTGTTTTGGGTTTTTCTCTATCCTTGGCATCTATTTTTGCGAGCTCTAACCTTTTTCAAACTTGGTATGCTTGGACTGCAGCCCTAACTATGATCACGCATTCCAAAACTCACTGCACCCAAAATCAGACAACCTGGGTCATTTCACGTTAAAACTCTCACTTTTTCTCAACCTCTAAAGAAGACTTGATTTGCCTTTGGATTTCTTTCACTCTATAGATGTCACTACTGAAAAGGACCCATAGGGCTCTGTTTTCTTAACGGTACCCTCCAGCGATCACATGCACATTAATTTAAATTTGTCTGTTTTGCAAATGTATGGGGGGGGGGGATTATGCAGAATCTCTCCACTGTGCTGGCTAGGGAAAATCTCGGGGGAAGGGTCTACTCAGACCCTAGTGTGCATGAGTGCTTTTAATGGGAACACTTTCCTGCCAATGACTGACTACTTCAAGCAGCCAATTGGTGGCAAGAATAGTCCATGGAGAAGTACTATTGCCCCTTTGTATTAGGGGCAGAAATTTCTTTGTTTTTTAAGAGGCCCTAGGAGAGGAACCCCAACATAAATTAAATTATTGTAACTAAGAAATACAATATTTGTGATAACTTTTAAGAAGTACATATGACATGTCTATATTATTATAAGGAACCTGTGTCATAGCTGTATAGGTCACGACCCCAATTAGATCAATGGGGGGTCTTGGGGGGGTACTATCACCTCTGATTGCTGGGGTTCCATATTGCCGAAGGGGGTTCTTAATGGAATCCTTCACAGCGCTAGATGTGAGTTCTAGTACATTAAAATGAAAAGCAAATAAGGCACCAACATGGAGCTACCTCAATGGTGTGGCAACTGCAACTCATAGCCAATATCACCTAATGACTTGGGTCACATTTATGTATAAAAAAAACTAAATAGAGCAATCCCAAGCAAGTCCCATAGAACATATTAGGAATGTTGTAAGATATTTAGCATTTTCATGTTTCTTAATATTAATATATCATAGTAAACTTAATCAGCATTATTGCTATAACATCGACGTCTTAACGTCTTCCTCTTTTTATACAGCAGGCTGAACCATTAGATAGTGAAGCTCTGTCCAGCATCTTTTTTTCTGCTCTTTCATTCTTTCTTCCTCTGGGTGCGTTGGCCTTTAAGTAACAGCCCTGGCCGCTGTCCAGGCAGCAATTTCCTGGTAATCTAATAGCTGCAGCAGATGAACTGAAAATGCATTTCCTGCCACCACACAGTAAAAATGTTATTAATGTAAAAGAGAGAATGCATCGTTGGCTTTGGAACCGCCAGATAGTGATGAATAGCAGGGAAATGCAAAATAGTGCACTCATACAATCACATAAAATATTATATATATATTATGACAATATCCCTGGAAGCCTAACAAGGGGTGTGTATATAGTGCCCCAAATATTGCAGGGCATAAATTGTGAGTAGCGAGTAGGGAGTAGTACACAGTGACTTGTTGTTTATTTTATTCTGTGTATTTTGGGGTCTCTGGTGGGGAGCATTTGGAGAGAAGGGTGGGACAGCGCTCCACTCCTCATATATACTCTGCTGATATTTTAGCATAGACAGCAGTGATGAGTCAAACAATAAGGTGTTATCCTCTAAGAAGACACTAGTTGGCGATGACCTAGAACCGAGGGAGGAAGAACCATCTGAAAATTCTGAGGAGAACACTGAGTTCATTGATTTAGATGTTAATCCAGGTAACATTGAAAGTGCACAGTGGTCTGACCCCACTTCATCAGTGGCCAAAAATACCAATTCAATAATAAATGGATCTCCTACTAATGCAGAAACACCCATCACAGTTCCCCATTTTGAAGTTGAAAATGATCTCTTATATTGGGTCAAGAAAAAAAAAGATTTAAGTAATAAACCAGTTGTAAGTGCCGCACACTATACTAAATCTCGCACATAGTCATGTTGTAGGGGGCCATCTAGGAGTGGACAAGACAAAAGAACAAATTCTCGGGATTTTATTGAGAAAAAGAGGCTACTTCACACCAGTGTGATTGACCATGTATCTCAAATGCAGGAATTATCAGCTATTTTGCCCATAGTTTGGGAACATATGGAGAAGGCCACGCAAGACCGGAAAATTAGTTATAACAGGAATGCTAGGGTCTGCGTCAACCTGGAGACAGAGTACTAATTTTGGTACCCCCAGTGGAGAATTAATTCCTGGCAAGGTGGCATGGACCACATGGGATCATTGGAAGGGTTGGAGAGGTAAATTATGAAGTAGAACAGCCAGGTAGACATAAGTTAGAATAAATCTACCATGTAAACCTACTAAAGCATTGGAAAGAAGGAGAAGGTCTAGTAACAGTTAAAGCTTACTGTTTAGTAAGTTCTCAGAAGAGCAAGGTTTCTGTTTTGTATAATTTGATGCTGATTATTTTGCCATACGAAAACCAATAAAACAGGCAAAACTCTTTTGATTGTATGAAGTCCTTAGGGTGCTTCTTTTTTGTTGTTCTTTATACATATGGATAGTTATATTATTTTAGCTTACAGGCTTTTACTGCCACTTTCTAGATAATATTCTAGGTAATATTTACCTTTTTTTTACATTTCTTAACTGTAAAATTAACACACACCAATGCAAGGCTGGCAAATATGATTATTAAAGTGGTTTTAATATTTATTTTATATCATACTCTGAATTGTACAAAATCATTAAATCCATAAACAGAAACCCATCAAGTTCATATAGTTATAGGGTCCAAACTTTATACATTTAGTAGACAGGTCCCAAGAATAATAGAATCATAGGGGTGTCTCACTCAGGAGACGCTCATACCTGGGAACTTCTGAGCTCCAGGATTGCCCACTGACGTCAGCGGGAAACAATCCCCAATTAAAGGGAAAATGGGCGGGGAGCAGAGCGTGTCAAGACCCTGCTCCCGCGACCCAAAGGTTTCGGGTCTTGACCCAGAGAACGGGTGAGAACGGGTGAAAACGGGTGAGATGGTGGTCCCCAGGTATGGGTATGGTGAAGCCTCTCTAACACTTTATGTATTATGTACTTAGTGCCCAGGACCGGACTGGGAATAAAAAACAGTCCTGGAAAATGATTGAATATCAGCCTCATATTTCATAGTGTCGTTATTGTGCATGCGACACATGTGTGGGGTCCCAGCCCTAATATTTTTTGTTCAGAATAAGAATAAACAATGCAGTTTTAAAGTATATTTAAAAGAACACATTAATCGTAATTGGAAAACACGTAGTTCCCAATATCACTGTGGCCCATGACACCATGTAACGGGCTGGGACAAACTGGAAGAGGACATTATAATTTGAATAATTAGAAAAAATATTAAGTATGAAGTTAACCATTTTCACGCTAGCGTCTGAATGGTATATTATGGAAAGAGTGCCTCCCCGTCAGCGATTCTGCGCGTTCCCTAGTGGATTTAAGTGAAGTCATCAAAGTCTGCGCCATATATTTAATACATGTGGAATAGTATTTTCCCTCTTAGGGTGACTAGGCGTTTCTATATGGTGGGGATTTGTAAGCACAGACTTGGAATGGAATTCCCATTGAGTACGGAAATGGTTAATTTGTTTTACAGCTGTCAGATATTTCACAGGGAAAAGGGTAAAAGAACAGGTAATTTTCCTTATTTAAATGTTATTAGTCTGGTTGTTTTGCTAATTGTAAGCATTTTGCTCTGAGGAGATAGAAGGCACAAAACACTTTCCCTATCAGCTATGAATAATTTAATACAGGCTGCTCCGAGTGCTGCTTAATTCCCTTTTCTATCTGAGGAAATGTAGCGTCTGTCTCTGGGATTTAGGAGCAAATCTAAAAGTTCAAAATAAAGAATGAAAAAGTTAATACATGAAAAATGCCATACATAATAAGACAAACGGTACAAGAAGTAAACCACTGATCTAACAAGGAAATATAAGATTTTGGGGTGTTGAAAGTATTAAAAAATCATTGTAATTATATGCTTTTTAGGTAAATGATTCCCTTTTTACATTTGTGTGCAAATTTTAAAGGAATATTCCAGTGTCCCAGGCAGCCCCCTGGACAATTAATGCAAATGAAATTATCTGAACTTATCTTTACGCGACCACATGTCCATCATCATACCTGAGCGATCCTGCTGACGTCTGTGGGAGTTCCCGCTGATGTCAGAGGGAAACACCCCATTTCAATTTCAAGGGCAAATGGGCGGGGAGCGGGGCATGTCAAGCTCCCGCGACCCGGAGGATTCTGGCTGACCCAGAGAACCGGAGAAGTGGTGCTTCACCCAGAGATCTCTGAGTCAAACCCGGAGAGAGTTCCTAGGTATGTCCATCATACCGACATGTCATTACAAGGCAGGTCACTTTAAAACACATCTAGCAGACATAGTTCCTAGGCTTTTCTATGCAGTTCATAATGATGAATGCTACTGTCCACATATGAATCTCAAGCCAGGTTGTAGGAGAAGACAATGATGTTCTTCACCTGCAACACTTTCCAAGATGCCTCTGAAATGAACAACATTGTGAACCTGGCATGATCTACATAAAATCAGTCCTGCTTCAGCTGTTACTTTGACAATATCCTAAATTAGAGGCCTATTTACTTAGTACTGATTATGATAGGAGTTGAAGTCCAAAAGCAGCTTAAGTTTGCTTGACCATGGCTTATGGTATTTTCTTTTTGTCTTTTCCCACAACTTAGGCAATGCAGTGTCGGAGAGAATGCACACAATGACCTCTTGTGGGATGTCATTATGAATATTTGATGTGCCTAATGTAATCATATACAATCAATAAACGCAGGAATATCACTGGCTTTCTCCTTGTCCTTTCCTTTTTCACTATCTATCTCTTTCTCTCACTCTCTTTCATTAATCCATTTGTTCCTTTACATTATTTATTAACTTCCTTCTTTTTTTATTAAAAAAATGCAGTGTAGAACTTTGCCATTTAAATAGTTTTTTTCATCACTCCATGGTCCGATTGACCTAAAATACATAAAATTGGGTATTATAACCCAATGGTATAATATAACCCCTAGAAAGGTCTTTTTTTTAGTATGGTATTAATGCATGGGCTGCAGTTGAGTATTGCAGACAGTTGTTGTCTTTTATTTAAATTAAAATGCTTATTGCCTTAGTGTTTTAATAATAAAGCAGAAACCATGATCCCACAGCCAACGGGAACACTAAGGATACCGTCTGTTGCTAAAGGTTTGTGGTCGCCTTCTCTGGGAGCCAGGAGTAGGCACGGCGAGACATTTCAGGGGTGTGGCTAATTTAAGTATGGGTGGGGCTGAAATATTGTGAACTGCCCCCACCGATTGTGAGGCCTAGGCCAGAATACACCATTGTTAGAACCACTGCATCAGTTGTCCTGACCCATCTGGCGTGATTGACAACTCAGGAGCTACAGACTGGTCAACATTTTCAGGCATGAGTTATAACATGCAATGCTGGCCTGTTTACAGCTCCCAGACCTAGTCTTTCGATTTTCTTAACGATAATAATGAGAATGTTTACTATAGCATCATTTGCCTGAATCAAAGCGGCTTAACTATAACATAATGAGAGTGTATTTTTAACTCAACGTTTCCAGAGAATGACCATTACTATAATGTACTGTTAACTTTCTCTGTGGCTAAACGCTTTTCACCATGATGTCATGAGTAGAAGCTTGTCTCCGATCAGTAAGGGGAAGTTACTCCACCTACCCTCCTATAAATAGCTATCTCCGCTGGGAATAGCCTTTCCTGTTGGTTATATTTTGATCTATTTTACATCTCTTATTATCTTTCCTATCTGTAGTGCATCAGCATTTCGGATTCTGTTGTGAATCTCGGGCTTTCTGGATTATAGCAGTAGAAGCTTAATCTTGTTTTTGCATTAAGCCACGTACCCGTACGCGAGTATTTCTTGATAAATCGAGAAGACTAAATTGAAGAGTTGTTATTCATTGTAAGAATGAAAAACGAGGCATTGCTATCTTCAGAAAATTCCATCCTGCGTTCCCACAGAGGACTTATACCTTTAGAAAATAAGTAGCTATGGGAGTGTAAGAACTGCACCATTGAGTTTAGGCCAAAAAGGCGAGAGGGCATTGGTAGGCGTCAGGTTAGGCACACGGAAGCATGACGGGGAGGCACGACACATTAAAAATTTGCATATTTAATATACTATGTACGGAAATGTACTCCTTTCCCAGGACTCCTTAGAGCCCATGAGTTACAACTCATCATCTAGGGACCAGAAGATTTGTTGTGGGTAGGTAGTAATGCTTATCCCAATTGTAGATATGTGATTTATATATCTTAATAGAAATATATTTAGAATAATCGGAGAACTCAATCCTTTTATATATAGATGGTTATCATATTCGGGTTTTTTTAGCTTTGATTCATTTTAATCTCACATGGTCAAAGCCCATCACTTTTTATAAGCAGCTGATTTCAACAGGAACAACCCAAACAAGTATATGGTAGATACGTTTGTTATAACGCAGTTACATATTTGGAGAACACATGTGCAGAGCCACGTAAAACTGACTTCTTTTCTGGTAACAGCATTGACGGAATCTCTTGTTCGGGTTCGCTAGAGGAAAGGGACTGTGCGTGGTAAGCATGAGATAGGATTACTGCTAGACGTTTACATCCTCCAGCCATTGATTTCTGATACACTGCTCTCTCGCGTGATTCTCTTTTATTTCATCTGACACTCTATTTCTGGTTTCTCTCCTTTCCAAATATTTTGAATATTGAAATTTTTGTTTCCAACAAGCCAATGGACTTATTGTTGACAGAGCATGATGTATCGAATAAAACATGTAAATGTAATTTTACTTTGGAAAAATATGATTATAGCCAATGTCACAAGGAAGCTTCTATGGTTTGCTGTAATGCAGATATGTTCATGGATAAAGTCAGAAAGGGCATATATTTTAGCCTTTGCAGAGCCGGGGTGGGAACATATTTTTCCTCTTAGGAGGTCAGGCTGGCTTTCGTAGTTTTGCTATATATTTCATTTAGTAACAACCATATAAGCAGTTTACAAGTTAAGCCATTTATAGATACCTAGACCATCTGATCATGTGATAAAATTATAGTAATAAAAGGAAATTTAT
Organism: Spea multiplicata; assembly: GCA_009364415.1. Classification (NCBI taxonomy): domain Eukaryota; kingdom Metazoa; phylum Chordata; class Amphibia; order Anura; family Pelobatidae; genus Spea; species Spea multiplicata. The sequence goes on from VKOC01016329.1 coordinate 104,616, forward strand.
CATGTTTATGTACATATCCAGTGATTATAAATACAGGCCGTGCAAGCAACATATTGCAAGACATGAACACATAAAAAGAGGTTAAATTCCATATAATTAGAAAATACAAATTTCTACAAGTACAGAAATGGTGCAACTTATTTTGAGAGTTAAGACTCCCATCTCCCTTATCATTATTTTTGCTGAGAGTTAGTTATCAGCCCATTTTGTTTACTTAAATAAAGTAGGTGCGCCTACGTTATCTTTAAGTTTAATAAAATACAAAAAAAGGTTTGAGATCAATGCCACTGAGAACAATCAGCTACTTAATAGCTTACAGCATGTCTTGGCTTGGGAGCATCTCAAGATTTAGCTCAATTGTGTCATTACAGAGAGAAAAAACTCTCTGTTGATGTATTCGTTAAGTTAAAAGCAACCCAGTACCAAAATGCGATTTAAATATCATCTGCATGAGTGAACCAACAACCACAGATATCCATTTCATAAGCCTCTCCAGCAGAGAATAGCTGGTATCCTTCTAGGTGTTAGTGAGCAAGGAAGTCCATGTGTTGACTAACTTTAACAACTTAGGGTGAGCCTCAAGAGATCCTTGAAGGGGTTAACATGCAAAAATAAGGTTTGAAAACAGCCAGTTATTTAATAGCCTGCCCTAAGATGCAGTCCCAGGTTTAGCTCATTTGTGCCATCACATAGGAACAATCTCAGTCGACATATTCTGATCCTCACACAAGGGAAGTCAAAAACCCAAATGCAAGACAAATTGTATTCTGCACAAGGGAACTAAAAACCCCCAGTTTGGTCGTCATCAGTTGGGTCTGATTAATATCCCCCAAAGTGTCTTAGTCAAGTTGCTCTCAAACTTCTTGTGTATTCAATTTCACCCTTTAATGATCTCCTGTAGTCCACCCCAAGTGTAATGGTAAGTCTAGATGTGGACCTCCTTGCTCACTCGGCTCTTAAGAGATACAAAAGGCGTTCTACTGATGAGGCCTATAAAGGCTTAACTGGAGTTGGGCCCTCTGTCCCAGTATGTCATAACATACATTAAGCTTGTTTCCAGTTGTGTATTTGAAGGTCTTCTTTTGATATTCTTCTTTTTGTTATAGCGCTATAATTGATGCAGTCTAATGTAGGTTCTTTCCATAAGCCTGCCAAACAGCTTATACAATAGAATCTTGATGAAAGAAAGCAAGGCAATCTCCAGTATTTTTGCCGGAAATATAACAATCTTGGCTCGTCTCCATGAAAAGATCTGCAAGTATTATCAATGTAACCAAAGAATTTTAACACAACACTGATTTAACTACCGCTACATCCTCAGCTTATAAAATAAATAGCAGGGTTATAAGAGAGAATGGCCATCCAAAAATTAGTCCATCTTAACAGACACCAATCTCCCCTATTTCTAGTAGGAATCATATGGGTTAAGAAATGTGCCAAGGAAAATGTACCTGAGTCTCTTGACAGATTCATGGATAGTGAGAATGGAGACAGACAGGAGCGGAACTGAGATAAAAGATATTACAAGATAGAAGAATAAGCAGATGCCCTGTCATAATGTAATGCTCAGCAGCAGACATCTGGTATTTCTCTAAAACGTAGTATTAATTTAAGTAACGTGATTTCACCTTTAGCAATTTGAAGGTTGGGATACTCCTCGTCTCTGTTCTTTTTCCTATATGTTTCCTGTGCTGATTAATTAATGAAGCCATTCATTTGATTTTCCATATCATCCTCACTTTCATTCTGACATCCAAAGCTATCCTCCTACAGAGCTATTTTCACCAGCAGATTCCCTGGTATGGACTCAATTAATGCATTAGAATACCGGAGAGCGGCTTATGGTGGAAGAAGTCATAGCCATGCATGGGGTGGGCCAGCTGCAGATATGTAATGGTTATTATTTTTCAATTCCTTTAACATTATATAGCTTTTTTTTAATGATGATGTGAGGATACCTTAAGCTTAACTTAACATATTCTTGAGTGAGAGAGATTCCATTTTGGCATTTGGACTAAGAATTTGTCCAGAATTAGTCTGGAACCTGGACTAACTGCATTTAAAGGTTCTAGATACGTCTTCTTGTTCCCTGGCAGCGTATCCACCTCCCATGTGTCAATTTACAATAACCTGAGTCATCACCCTCTAAGGGCAGACATGATGGAGGGAAAGCTTCGGATAAAGCGGCTTATGTTACACGTGGCTAGGAAATTCTGTTTGAAATAAGAAATGTAGATACACAACAGTACGATATCAAACATGTTAGGGCAATCCAAGAATGGCTACTGATTCTGCATACATAATGTTGTCGATGATTTTCTGTATTTCGACAGAAATTACTGTTTATAAAACTTTGTTTAAAGAGACATTCCAGCCAGCATATGCATTTGCGTCTTTCTCCTCGATATAAACATATATTATAGCATTTGTCTGCAGTTGATTGTTATATATAAAAACTGATAGGCAATAGATATGATGCTTGCAACAGGAAGGAAGCTTAAGTGTTATTAGACTCCTCATCCCATTAGATATAATCAAAGGTAATTAGGTTAGGCCTGACTGAGCCTCTGTCTCACCCTGTGATTGGAAGCACTTGGCTGGAGGAGAATCAGACAGGAGGGAAAAAAAATCATTAGATTGTAGAAAGTCAGCGATCTCTGGGCTCTCGGTGAGTCAGTGACCTGAAAGCCATAGACAGGGAAGTTTTTCTAAAACAAAAGGCACCGGGTCATCTCAGTCTTTGCGGTCACTCAACACCGTGTAAGCCTCCTAACTATAGCTGGGGGAGCAGTTGTTGGCTTGAAGTGGACCAAAGCCTAGCACCTTGATCAGTCCAGCCAGGGGCCAAACACGGAATGTTGGGGGGCCCTAAAATGCTCAGTGCAGACAAGAAGTGGGTGGTTGTACCATTAAGCCTAAAACGATTTGAGGAATCAGTAAAAATAGTTTCAGGCATTTTAGGGAAACCCTTTCTGGCTGGAACATAGATATCCTGGGGTTTGTTTTTCTTCAGAATAGTATGCAACCACATATAGATCACATTTAGTGTATTTCGTAGATGTTGAACATATAAAACATAACATCTGATCAAAAAATGATTCAATTATTTGAATGAAAAGCATCATTTGGGACAATCGTATGCATGCGCAGTACATATTTAATTAATGTTTAACCCGTACATATATGCAGCAAAATACGCAGATCCCTTTAGAGAACATGAAATGCAAATACTGCTCAAAGAATTGATAGCAGTCACAGACAGACACAAATGACTTCATTTCACTGCCTGATTTTGCTAAAGCAAAGCAATCAATACAGCCGATCTGTAATGGGAGGAAGACGAGAGAGAGAGAGAGAGAGAGAGAACCAATGACGGGGAGAGAGGCAACACCCAACAGAGAAGACAATACGGTGTACATAAAACTGAGAGATTCAACTGACAATTATGCTAAAATATGACATCATTAATCAAATACATAAATAAAATATACCTAAAGTTAATCCATTACAATTCAATTAAATGTGAATTCAGTTCAGTGTCATTTAAAAGGACCAGGCTCGGTCCCTTTATTTGTTATTTTATCCAATTTCAAGGGATCCATGTATAAAGTGGATATGGAGGCAAAAGGGGATCATTGTTGACCTTATTTGCATGCGCCTACCCAGAATCCCTTGTGGTTGTGGCAGCACCGTGAGATTTCTGAGGGAAAAACAAGCCTTCTGGCTTGTCTGGTGTCTGTAGAGAAGTGTTTAACCCCTTAAGGACAATGGGCGGTCCCTAAACCCACAATGCATTTTGAGCCCGTACATGTATGGGCTTTGTCATTAAGGAGTTAAGTGGAAGGGTTTTCCATCACTTTTACCCACCATAACTTATGTAATGTAATCGTATCCAATACATGTTGGATTTCATTTTACAGTGGACACTACTGCATTTTATTATAATTATTATGTAGCTGTTTGAATATGAAGAATCTACTTCTCTGTTCATGCGTTATAGACAATGTCTCTGAAGGGCATCTTGCATGTCTTGGGCTAAAATATATAGCTTTGACTGCTGGGTCTCCCATCCTGCTTGGTGTAAAAAGTAAGATGTATAAAAAAAAAAATAGATGAAGCATCTGCTTCTTGGCCTTTTGGCTAAAATCAAGTGAGTACCTGTGAGAGCAGGGAAGCTTCGTCCTCTGGCCTTAGGGCTGGGAATGCACGAAGCCTCAAGGCTGTTTTTAGGTCCCCAGTCCTTAGTCCAGGGGAGCAAATGCTCTGAAAAATACTCCTCGTCTTATAATCGGGGTCGTCTTATAATCAGACCTCAAATAGGTCTGACTATGAGACTGAGATCCAGATCCCCTGCAACGCAGCGTAAGGTCTACGTGAATCGCGTAGACATCTACACGCATGCTAGCAAAACATCATCATACATATAACATACTTTTGGCTGTTGTTCCCCACATTGATTGCAATGCGAGTGCTATTGAGCATGTGTAAGAAGTGTACATAGGAATACCCGGAGCCTATCCTTGCGGGACGTGGCCAGAACTGCCCGTGAAACATCCCCACTTAAACGGGAAACGGGCAGGGAGTGGGACGTGTCAGGCACCGACTCCTGCGACCCGGGGGATACAGGTGTCACCCCAGAGAACCGGTGCTTCTCCCCGAATTCTGGGGGTGAAACACAAAGCGTTCCGAGGTATGCATCTTCCACATCATACACTCTATTTATGATGGTACATGGATTTGTGCTGCCACAACCTCATATGAGTGGCACTTCACTACAACTAAGAAAAGTTACATAATAAAATAATGACAGAATGGTACGAGACCAAAATGGTATTATTAAAGTATAAGTGCACAATGTTCTATGATTAATAACACTATATTATAAAGAGATTACAAAAAAACTACTTAAAACAAAGGCAATTATAGTGTCAACATCAGTTGTGAAAGTAAAAAAAAATAGGAAAACACATAAAACAAAAGACGAATCACGAGAGAGATTTAGTATACATTTTATTACAGAAGAATTTATTTTTCTTTAATAATGTATTCGTTCACATATAAAAGCAGGGAAAAATAGATACCATCTGTCTACCACATTTAGCACAACTATTGCTTGTCCATGGGAGTAGAAGGAGCATTAGCGCTGATTATCGGCGTGTTGGAGATATCACAACCTCTTGCTTTGTCTTTTGGTTTAACTTTCTCTTGATCAGGCAGAGGAAGAGCGCAAATCCATACGTCCCATTGATTGCAAGGAGTGCAGCGTAGGTAATGAAAGCATGGAGAAGAAAAGAGGGTTCATCTGGAATAAGAATGCCGATAATAATATATTTACACATATATATTTCGCGTGAAATATATCAGTTATTAATATGAGTAACAGGCTATTTGTGAACTTAACAAAATAGGAACGTTTTCTCCCTGGTGAAATAATAATTATATATATATATATTGTTAAAGCATTTTCATTATTCACTAAACAGAGTACATTTTCATACATTCATCAGGAGCAACAGAATTTTCCATTTGATAATATACTTCCCCATGGGTACTTTCCATCCTTGAGAAAAGTCGTAAGCAATATTTTAGTCTACTATTTTATATCTCGTGTCCTTTCCCAGAAGTGGTGACCATATGCTGTGTCGTACACAAGAAAAAGGAACATACCAAAGGCTACGCTATCCACTTCCGTTGTCACATTGCCAGATGGTTTAAATGCTTAATCCATGCATTTCCTTGGTTTATGCACTTAATTGCAAATACATTATATATATATATATATATATATATATAATATATATATACATACATACAGTATATGTACATTTTATCAAAAAACTCCATGGAAAACACACTCAAGTCAAGTTACTCAGGCTAACTTGAGCAAGTTGGCTTTAATGTCAAGTCAACCACTGTTAAAACTGGGTTTTCTCAACTACCTACTTGCAGAGATTTACAAAGCAACTTGTTAACAGAAATCAGTATGATGCCTGGGAGAAGATGAGCTAGCCCCAAACCCCATTAAATTCATTAGGGCTTCCAAATGCGACCTACTCCACTAACAAATATTTATGATGGCAGACTCCGATGGGAGGTTGGACTCGTGACTCACAGACACATTGACGGCAGTCAAGCTAAATTCGGCAGCGACTTTACAGGGATTTTATTCTTTAGGATCAATGCAATTAGGAATGTATGGCAAAAAGATGAATTTATTCAGTTATATGGCAACCAAAATAATCTTTGAACAATGACTGCTTTTGCAGGCATCATGCAATTATACGATGAGCATAATGGACACGCATCTTGTTAGTAAGTTTTGTATGTAAGTGCCCCATCGCATGATCCTTCATGCAAGATAATAAGATTATGCCGGTTTGCCAGGAGTCAATTTCTCTGCCACCTTCTCAGATCAGACATTTAGAGGCAGACCATCCATCTTTGGTAAAATGTAAGGTATTATTTGTGAAATTAATAAAACATCACTACTGCTAATTTGAAAGGGGACCCCTTGCCAAAATATTTTATTATTAGTATAACATTAAAAAAAAAAGATTTTCAAAATAGTCTGCTGTTTTCCTTTTTAAATCCATTCTAAGTTTTGCATAATATAATGCATTCAGACATCTGAATGTTAGTCATGTGTATAGAACGGCTCACTCTTAACCACCCAGCTTGACAATCTGTCTAATTCATATCTATAGAGGAAAGGATTTCACTGGCAAGCTGCATTTTATTAGCGTTGCCATAAACAATAAAGCTATTGTGGTGCTTAAGCAAGTAAAGCTACATGACTGCCTATAGCCTCCAGGTCTATAGATAAAGGAAGCTTGAAAATGAAATGAAACCAAATTGTGTTCAGTTGCTAAACTATATGTTTGCAATTAAAATAAAAGTAATCTGAAATACAGTAATCTGAATTTTTTTTTTACCTCCTTGGACTTGTATTGATGGCTCTTCAGTGGAAGTTCTTGCGCTTACATTTTGGACACCCGTTTCATGTTCCAATACACACATGATTTCAGCTCCTTGCTTCCACAGTTTGGCTGGTATTGTAATCCCAGCAGTTTGCTCAAACGTATTGTTGGAATTCTTAATGACTGGGAAGGTAAATGTCCCATGAGGTATGGATATCTGGTTTAGGTGCCACTCTACACGTAACATACTGGGGGAAAAATTGGCAGCGTGGCACAGAATAGTAGCAGAATTGTGGAACTGGATCTCTTTGAGAGAGGGACCAAAAATGGACAGATGTGGTCGGTGGGTATCTTCTGCGCCTACAAGAAAGAACATAATTGTGAACGCCATAAAGACCTTAAGAATAAAAAGGAAAAATTTTCCCCTGGGCTGCTCGAATTTTGAAAATTTTGACCATTACCAGAATCTTTATGGCTTGCAGTAGAATAAATCGCCACAAGGATAATAATAACGAAAACAATTTGTGGTGGCATTTACACCCTCACTGTATTTAATTTCTGCTCCTTTCATGGGCTCTCTTTCGCTTTCCCTGGCATGTTGTCCATCAAATGCATGTTGGCCTCTGTATTACTGGGCCTCTTGTCAAAGCTTTCCCTTGGTCAAAGGTTTCCATCCCTTCCTGGGAGTAACCCATTATATATACCGTATATATAACGTCCCTAATCAGAGTGTCATAGACCAGTGGTGTGACTGTAGTAATGAAAGGCATTCCATCAATGTATAGTGTGAAATATACCCTATGCAGACGTTTACATACCTTGCACTCTGATCTCTGTTCCTTCTCCGAAAATATACTGGTTGGTAAGCCATACGGCACAGTAGTAGACTCCCTCATCGCTTATTTCGGCATTGCCAATAGTCAGTTGGAATGCATTACTTGACTCATCCACTTCGGGAATAAATCTTTCTGTGATTCCCTTTCCATACATCGGCCGGCTTTTCTCCCTATAGCTCACCAGAAACTGGATCAGACTATCTTGCTTCTGACGGTACCAGTACACCACATGATCAGATGCCTTACTACCTTTCATTAGACATGTCAGGGTAGGGTTCCTTCCTGCTGTTGTGATGGATGGAAGTGGCTGTACTAAGCTAGGACCATCTGGTGCTCCAGTAGCCTGAAAAGAGGGTTTAGGAGCTGTTGAGATAATAACAATGTTTAAAACATAAGCTATACAAGTAAAGCCTAGTGCTGGAACAAGCACCATTAAATCATTTAGCCATTATACTCAATTTTAACTATTCCCTACTACTTTACTACTTAAACCCATATTCATTATTTAACTGTAACTTGAATTTATTTTTTATAATATATTTCCGGACCTAACTGTATAGTGTGGTTTACACAACATTGGAAATTCAATGTATGATTTGGAGATGGGAGTCCTCAATTTAGAATCTAGCCAGTGTCCCAGAGGTATTCTTATTTGACTTTGTGCTATATAATATTTTTCCGGTAACATTTTAAAAAAAAAACACGCCAATGAAAGCAAAAGAATGTTATCAAAGAAGAGCATCCAAACAACTGATTTTTGTTTTGTTGCAAACCATACATTTACACTATTTAGTAAATACAGCCCTTAAAACACTTAAGTTGTCACAGCACCTACGCATGTAGAACTGACTCTAAGGTTTGCACACACCTCTTTCAGATTATTGTCGGATTTTGTGTCAAATTCATTACCCTTTTTTTTACTGCAGCATAATTAATCTTGGGGTTTCATTTGCTATTCTGCTTACTATTGATTCTGGAATATTTCTCCTGCCGCAAACTCATGTAGTTCATTAACTGGTAAGTTGTCGAGCTGTAGTTATCATACCAAGCACAATTATTCTTCCAGTAATCATTTCAATTCAAAATATAAAATCTTGATATGTTTTTGTATAATTTATATAAAGCGTATGCTCCACAATCCTTTAATTAAAGGTAATATGTGGCTTTTAACTAAACACATTTATAAAACATGCGCGATGGCGGCCGCACGCCTCCACCATCATTTATAAAAATAAATAGCGAGATTTGCTATTAATATTGTTTGGCAACTCGGCTCCACTGAGTCATTTTAACGTTTTTTTATAAAGTATGCTTTCAGTGAAAAATTTATATTCAAGCCGACAGGTAGCCTAACTGAGCTGTCAGAGTCTACTTTCTGTTCTTATAAAGCTTTTTTTCAGATATTTAAAAAAAAACAGGAATGAGGATTTTTTTTATATATCAGCACATATTTTAATTTGTTTTGTCGCAATAGAAAAGCATTGATTAAAGCAAATTGATTAAATGTTTTGTAGACATATTTTCTGTATTTGTTTTTTGTAACTGCCATTCTTAATCTGAAACACAATTATAAAATGTGTTTTTATTATTTTATTTAAAAAAAAGACACTTTAGAGAGGTTTTAATGCTTGAACAAAAATTCCATGGCTTTTCCTAGATTTCAGTTTTAGTTATATATTTTATTTCACTTAAGTTTAAATGACAAAAACTGTCCTCATTCATATTTAAAGTAACATTACTGAATCTTGCACCATTTCTTTAGCATTATTACAATAGAGGCAAGTGGTATTTATATATATATATATATATATACTGTATGTATATATATATATAACATATACACACAAATACAGAATCATGTAAGCTTTGATATCAATATTTTTCTCTCATTATACATTTTTTATTATTTTGTAAGTTATGAAGAGCAAATCCACATTTAATCCTTTTCGTATAGTCAGAAAAAATTAGAAACCCTAATTACTTGTAACAACAAAAACACTAAAAAATGGATTAAATATGTAACTACAAATTTCCATTTAACATAAAAAATCTAGTTAGTAGACTAATATCGTTAAAAGAAAAGTGCCATTTGTGTCTTTCATTTCAGTATTAAAATTCACATTTTAGAGATTAAGAAAAATAACGTATAAATTAAGCATAGTACCTTTTTTCTCCCTTACCATTCCCCCTTACTGATATTTACCAATTTCTAAAGTAAACCTATCCCAGTCATATATATATGGGTCTTGAATTTCCCATTCTTTTTAACATGAAAAAATATGTACAACTTTGACCCTTCCTTAAGAAATACCCCAATATGATCACGAAATAGGTTGAATGGTTATATATTTTACTGTATAATGGTAGCTCATTAATTGAAAAGCTACGTACAAGAGCCGGCCATTCATATATAGATAAATATATAGATATGTTAAGATAAAGATTATTTAATTAAAGTGTTTCCAACTGCTTATTTAATATAGGTTTTGCAGTATAGCCCTTGACGTGTTAATGTTTCTTGAGATGATTATTAATACACCTGCTCATGTTCGGAGGACCGCAATGCACCTCAAATGATTTGTCTTTTTTTTTTTCTTCTCACTTTTCCGAGAAAATTCATCTCCCTTTTTTGGTAAGAGAATGGACATATAAACTACAAAACTTAAATCTGTTACTACTACAAACACAAAGTAATAAAAGCTACGGTATCTAGAGCTACTCAGCATGCCAACTATTGTCTGGAAATAGTTTAGAAACACATATACAAGGAATTAGACTTTGCGCATGTTGGTGATCAGGCTCAATACACTAAACAAAACTACTGACCTGTTATGTAGAACCAAAAAAGAGCAGTGACCATTAAGTAGTCCATTGTGAACTCTTAATCATGCACACCGACACTAACCTGTGGGTTACAGGGTTTGTCAATAACTCAAGCTATCCCCTCCTTCTCTTTTACATGTATCTCGCCTTCCTGTTATTGTTTCAACAAAATGCTAATAAAAAGAGATATTTTGAACAAACAAAGAAAGCCAAAAGAGGAACAAGCAACAAAACAAAGAAAAGTTCTAAACGCACCTTCTGAGCAGCAGCAACTGAACACCTGTGATTGCTGTGAAGGTCCTCACCAAAGTTTATGTCCCTACCCACAAGAAATATTTTCAGTGCTTCATATATCTATGTTAATCGTTCCATGAAGATGTGGAACGAGTTTATTGTAACACTTGGAACTGGTGTACAAATACATTTCATACTATCTTATACAGGGCCGGACTGGAGATGATGGGGCAGCCCTGCCAGCGGTATGACATTGATTGTATTGAGTCTCCAGCACCGTTCTACACTATGTATAACCTCATCGCCTTCAGGAAGAACTAAGGTGCCCCATTCTATTTTCTTTCTTGCTGTAGTCTCGTCATCAGTAATTTAAATTAAAGAGTAATGAAAGGAATGATTTGTTACGTTAAAATTAAAAGTCACTCGCCAGTGTGTCAATAAATGAATGGAGACTTAAGTTTCTAGAACTAGACACCGAATAGACAAGAAATGAGGCAAGAAAAGGATGAAAACTGGTGGCCAAAGGATCACCAGAAATATTGAGGGAACCATCAGTGTTTTTCTGATATTATTTAAGTATAGAAGATACATTTAATGTAGTGTTACAACAGGAAATCATCAAATGGAACAAAGGATGTAGCCAAATTCCCACTAAAGCCTTCTGAATCCCAGCTTTTGGACTAAATCAAACCTTGAATCAAATCAGGACAAGCATTTTTAAATTACATCAAATTCTCAATAAAATTAGCCAAGCAGTTAAAAAAGGTTGCAAAATGCCACAGCGAGAGCCATCAAACAACTCATCATTAACAATCTGCTCCTGCTGGGCCAAATGGTTCTTATCTGCCATCAAATCCAACAAATCTCCAAACATACTAATGAGGACCTGAACCTTCAACATACAGATGGCCAAAAGCCACCAAGATTTCTTTAATAAATCGGTGATCAACTGGCCACGTTGTCGTCCATTGCTAGTGTTTGGCTACAATAAGTGATTAAGGGATAATAATCCACTACACATGGCTTCAGCTGCAATGCCTCTGTTTGTCTGTTAAGCCCTGGTTTGCGCAGGAAGTATATTAAATAGACTTCAAAGGTAGAATCCGTTCGACCGCCATACACCTAATGCATTAAGATAAGATGAGATAAAAAGGGACAATATCAGTTACAAATGTGACCTTTTGTGTCTGTGGTTACGTCTTCCTTTTGTGTACCTACAAGAAACTGATATTACTCATCACCAGAAAAAACACAGGCTTTTAAGCAAAAAAAGTTTTAGCTGCTTTCTAAAGATAAAGTTGTTTGGGTATTCTGCATGCAATACCTTGTTTACAGGTGTATCTGACTCATTTTTACCTACCCACTGGGGTTTAAAATGAGACACGTATCTTACAATATATTATCACATGTTTCCTATTACATTACTGTACTTTACATAGAGCATGCTAGGGCAATAATAAATGCGTACAATGTGTTATTTAAGGGGGACATAGAGGATAAACGTGTTGCACTAAACTACCCTTTGTCCAAAACCAATAGAATTTTTATCTATAGGTGTGAAATTAGAAGTGATTTGGAATAATCTGGTAGATCTGCAGCCCAATGTCATGACAAACACAGGATGATGCACAACTTCTTTATCAAAGTGGGATAATACTGAGGCCTCATAGTCTTCTGCTCTAATTAAAATAATTAAATACTGTAGGGCAAGATTAAAATGACAGGGGCACATGGAGGAACCATTGTGCCGGTAAACTTTAAAAATAACTTCACTTCACTGAGACTTGTTGTTTTTCACATCCTGTTGGAACTTTCAGGAATTACAATTTCCATAGCCGATGGGCTGAAGATGTGCTCTGATGTCAGCATCTGCCTCAGCCAATCAGCTAAGGCCAGAGAAACACCCTACTGAACACCCGCTTCACTCACTGTAAGAGCGGTAAGTGAAGGTTGGCACCTGGATCACTGTTAGGGTTAGGCAGTGGAAGTCACTCTGAGAAGACAGCTAGAAACTTCTAACTTCTCAAAATGTTGGGTGCATTAAAAAAAATTTCTTTGACAAAGCCAAAGTTATTTCTAAGGCAAGTCCCTAGGCTGCCTTTTGTGTCCATTGTGCCCAAGTCTGGTACACAGGGCATAATTTGCAGCAGTTGCCAAGCTTTAATGCTAACTCACTTTAATAAGAGTGCAATACAAATCTGGCATTAGAGTAACATCAAAATTGTTTAGCCATAGTATGTAAAAGATCACATCTTCCTTTGTTAATACACTGGGTGCGTGTTAAAAATATGTAGGAAAACAAAAACAGAGGGTGTACATTGTTGGTTGGTTTTTTGCAACTTTAGTCCTAAACTTAGCTTTATGCTTTATGTAAAGTACTAATAAAAAATAATATATATATATATAAAAATAATTATATATATACATATAGTCAACATATTTTTTTATTTTTTGCAACTTTGGTCCTAAATTTAGCTCTAGTTTTTTATTGTCTGTTTATTTTTTTCAGGACTGTTTATTTATGTATGGCCTTTGACAGTATTGATCATATACCTGAGCTAATGTACCTTGATTGGTATTCTTTTTTTTTTTTTTTTTTTTTTTTTCAACATAATTTATTGGAATTTTTCAAATAGATAAAACACATCTCGAAAACATACAGAGCATATGAAGAATATCCACAACAATTCTTTAGTAAACCAGAGTTAGAACTCTTACTGATACAGAACCATTCTTATAAAAAATAAAAAATAAAAAAAAATGAGCTACTCTGGACCACTTCCAATAAACTGCATTAATATCCTTAAACAGTAATGCGACGTATATAAATCTTCATAATACCCTACATTCATACACATACACGCAAGACGCAAACAAGCAAAAGTGGCGGTGGGAGGGGTAGAGGATGAGTTATCGGTAACTATAATGTACTCCGAGGACACTATACCCATTGGGGTCTTTAATTTGATAAATACCTGCTACAATCCACTATATGCAGACTTAAAGATCTTGAAATTTACTCCGATCTAAAAATATAACTAATAAGTGAGGTTTTAATTTCATCAATAATTAATTTGGATTCTAGAAGTAAAACAAAATCAAATTCAGAGAGAGACTCACGGGAATTAAGGTTAGCACCCAAAAGAGTGTATCTATGTGATAGAGACAGAATCGTTTGAATGAATATCCCTAATATAATTAAACCACAAGGACCATATCTGATTATATCTAGGCAAATTTTGATTCATCAGATAGAAATATTTCTCCATCTTAGCTTGGTGGGTAATTTGATCCATTATTTCTTTCCAAGTAGGGGATTCAACTTTCCTCCAAGCTCTAGCGATACATATTTTAATAGCTAATAAGATGTTAACTGCCAGTGATTTAAATGCGCTAGTTGAAGGGGGAAGAGCTAAATGAAAAAGCCAGGTATAAGAGTGGATGACAAAGTTGCATTTAAAAATAAATGAAAGAAGCTTAGTAAGTTCTAGCTTAATACTATCCATTTGGAGCATGCCCACCAAATATGGAACTGAGTCCCCTCCTCATAGCCACATCTCCAACATAAGCTAGAGGTTGCATTAGAGAATTTACTTAGCCGGGAGGGAACTAAATACATTGGTATTCTTGTAAATTTGGTTCAACACAAGTATTTGGCGTATTATTATTATTATTATATGCAATAGAAATCAGTTGAGAAAAGAAGCCACTTAGATGCAGCAGCTAATACAATGATTAACTATCTCATGTGACTAGTCATGAAAGCCTTTTCTACATATATATATATATATATATATATATATATATATATATACATATATATATATATATGACGTCAATGGGTTTTTTTTGTTTTTTTCTGGTTGTACATTTGTATAGAACTGTTTCAGCTATTTATGTCACATCTCCCAAGATCATTTCATTTGGGATTTGTCAATTAGTGTTACATTTGGAAGTTTTCAAGAACAGCCAATGGGACTTAACATATACGGCTGTACGTCATGGGACAATGACGCGCAAACAACAAAGTTATAAGTGCATGTAATGGATCCAGGAACAGCACCATTATAACAGAGTAGCTACATGCCACAGCACTCTAGAGGTTAGATATAAACCCAATCAAAGCTAATGGGCAGTCTTGTAAACCACCGGTTTGTGAATCAATGCTGGTTTCTTATCCAGAATAATCATGCCCACTCATATCTTTTTCCTTGGAGATTTAATAAACCCAGCAGTTTCATCATTTACTTTCTGCAAGTCATTCGATCGGAGAAATATTGCACACTGCCACCTAGTGTGTGTACCGGCCCTTCTGGGGATTACAGTATACCTTGGGCGATATCAGTAAAATATTTAATGGCTTCATCACAGGCAGGCCATACAGATCATAGAGTAAACCACCTTATTATTATTATTATATTTATTTATTTAGCACCAACAATGCACGTAGTGCTTCTTACAGTGCATACATTCAAAGGGTCCGACAAAACTAGCACTGGCCGAGCAAGACGAATCTATACATTAGGTGAAGAGGGCTCTGCTCACAAGCTTACAATCATCTTAAACCAGAGTCAGTTTACCTAGTGTAAATGTATTTGGTGTACATGGTATGTAAATGATATACAGTGTTTAAAAAAATATTAACAAGATACACTAACACTATACATTAACAAAGCCACAAGATGATTACAGTGGGAACAATGGAAGAAATGGAAGAAATTATAGGTCATACCTTATTCTATTTCTTATTATTCTTTTTTCTGCTTAATGTTTGGAAAAATATAGTATCGATAGGAATTTATTTACTAAGTTGGCAGGACACTTTGCTGGAGAGTACTATCCATGGTGAATTTCTTTAGCATAAGCACTTAGTTGACCCTGTATGATGTATAGGTCAAAACTAATGTTATTTTTTTTTTAAAAAACTCATTAATTTACCAATACCTTAAAAACAGCTGAGCTTTTGTTGCTGGACACGGTCACTGAAGTTGGCCCGTTATCATGCATATTGAAGTCAGGAAGTTGTAACCACAATCTTCCTGCACGCTCTCTCTTTACTAAATAAATCTATTTTTCATGAAAAGGTATCAGAAACATCTCCTTTGGTATATTTAGCATTGATTTTAGAGTTTGTTAGAGACTAAAAGGGACAGAACCAAATGATCATAATTTTAGGACTCAGGTGTCACTGTCATTCATAATTGTTGCATGCTTTTATAAATGTATAAATGATTTCAATGTTATGCTAATCTACTGATATTTGCCTTTTGTATACAAATTTTTGGAACCTTTATGTAATTTTGGATGCTACCTTACACCAAAAAGAATTGTACTGTAGCTGAGATATTTATTAAAATGTAGTATATTTAAGACCCAGTTTGTAGTACAGTTTTGATTCTTCTTATAGTTTTTGTGAACTTTAGGTGTTTATCTATTTGCGTGGGGGGTTTTTAACAGCAGTGGGGCATCTAGTGGCGGAAGTTAGCAACTGCGCTTACAACAGTAACCCTTCCCTTATCATGTATCATTTTATTACTTCTCCATGCTTTCTAATATACTAAATAAGACTCAGCAGCAGTTCCATACATAGTCCAGTGTACAGTATAAGTATAACCGTTTGTATGCAAAACATGCTTTACAAGAAGAAAAATGACAAACACGAATGATCTTTCAACTTGGAATATAAGAGTCACTATGCCTATTCTGAGTTAATCACTAAGAATTTCCAGTTATGTGAGAGGCAGAAGAAAACATGGAATAAAGAAACTTTCTCATGCTTCAGTTGGGAATTGCTTGCCAGATTTTTGGCCACTGGGAGAAATACCAAGACATATCAGACAGGACAGAACATATAAACATCCCAGCTAGGCTTCCTTCCTTCCACCACAATATAAGATGAATTATGAAGGGGAAAAAAAATCAGCCGTGAGAAATTATTAAACATGGGCACTGAATAGGGCCATATGGGCCAGATAGGAGAATAGGTTCACGATCCTAGTTATTGTTGTCCAACTGCCAGTCTTTTTATACAGCACTCATTCTGTCTAAAATGTAATTTTGGATACCCCCTAACTTATTTTTCCTAATGGTATGTGACAATCCACATAATTAAAGACTTTCCATCACTGATCCAGGACATTGCTCTGAGCATTCACAAATCACAAAAAAAGAAGTCACATGAGGTTTCAATAACAATAATGTATCTAGGGGACAATAAGTGATTTTTGTAAGTTATCATTTCTTTCTAAAATGTTAGCTTATAAATCTTTCTTTTCTGGCAAGTGTATTAGTAACGTGCAGCTGTATCAACAAGGGTTTTATGATTTAATGGCATAAACAATTTATTAATTTTGGTATTGGTTTATCAGCGTGTTATAAGTTCTAGAATGACTCATTTAAGGCAGATTGTTAAAACATGTGCTAGAGCATGACAAGGTGCAAAAGACAGCTGTTTTGAAATGGTATATTGAGTAACAAATACTATAATTGAAGAATTTTGCAGCAGTGTATAAGAATACATAGAAATAGTCCTGAAAACGCGTTCTTGCTAAATATGAAGCATCATCAGGGTGGACAATCCCACCTATCTGTTGGATGTTTCAGAGCCTCCATCTTTGGTGCTGTTAGAAGGTGAATGAGCTTAAAATACTGGGAAAAGAAAGGAGGAAAAATGATCAATGGCTTCTCATAAACTCTTGGAAATCGGAAACCCATGGTTCCAAAAGCTAGCACAGCTGAAGAAACTAGACACATACATTGTTGCCAACCTCTGGATATAACTAAGTTAGCATAGAACTAACATACCTCAAGGTTATTTCAGGTTTCCAGAATGTTTCATTTGCTGATAAAATCAATCCGGAAAACTATCAAAGGATCATTCTGGTAAATTGGTATCTCCATGTTTACCTTGACCAGTGTTTAAAGGCACGTCAAGAGTTCTAACTTCATTTTCTCATTTATGTATTGGTTGATGACATCTTCACTTCAGGATACATTAGAACCATCAATCCTCCCTATCTAGGTATAAATAGTTAAGTTAGTATGTACTACCCAAACACAAAATATGTCTGTCCATCATCACAACAAGTGTCCCAGTTGTCTACCATGGGTACAAGAAACCTTTACTTACACCTGTTTTGAACACAGCACAGGATTGCAAGTGTACGAGTCTGAGTATTCACTTGCCCTGACCTTTTGGTTTTCTAGTGAAGGACACATTTTATAATAATGAAGAAGACTTGGGTTTCTGGTGATGCACTGTGGTTCCTCTGGAGTTTTGCTTTTTTCCCACCCTCACTTGATATGGAAGCACTTGCACCATGGACTATTATAAATACGTATCTTTAAAAAGTAACATTTTTGGCTTCTCCTTAATTGATGATTTTTTTTCTGTTCGTATTCAACTGAACTAAAAATCTTGGCAAGCTTTTTAGCTTTTTTGGAAGGAATCATTGGTACATGTTGGGAGATAACACTTTTTATCATTTGAATTAGCTTTCGGTTCATAGGAAATACTCTCCCTTAGTTGCCTGTTCACACAAAACGGGAGAGTGGAGAAACGGAAGACTATGGGGTCATGATCCAGCAGGCTCTGCCAGACTACTTTACCAGCTGCAAATAATCAGACAAAGAAAAATTAACCATTTTACAACTGACTTTACCAAAGAACACAGAAAACAGAACATTTCAGCAATCCCATAGTAAACAGAGAAATGAAAGGGTAACAGACACAGCTGCAGATCTTGAATGAAGGAATGCTGATTCTTCATTAAATCACAACTCATTCACATCCTTTGCAAAAAAAAGTCATATAAGGAAGTCTATCATACTGAATTGCTTACCAATATTCCGTTATACAATGTTCTTGTAAAAGAGGACATTTACTAATAAATTATATTTGTTTTTACAATTCCAGTCCAAAAACGTTGTGCTAATTAATCTCTTGCAACAGAGTGTCTGCTAATTCATGTCTTGTACATCCATAAAAACCATTAAAAGGGGCAGAAAACATTCTTGCTTTTATAGTCAACCCAATAAAAATTCTGCATAAGCTTACTGTGAATAACGTTTTTAAACAAAAATCTATTTAAAACTAATAAAGCAAAATGTTAAAATAAATTAATTTTAGATTCACATGCGCTGTTCATTTATTCCATCCCAAATAGAGAAAACAAACAGTACCATATGAGCCTAAATTGAACATTGATGATAAAGCCATTTGATGGTTGCCGGCTTTAAAATCCAACGGCCACCTTGCCATCCCTTTAGGCCACCAATGTCTAGCAGCAGCAGAGTACATTATGATGTTTACTTTTTGAGCATGTAGGGAATGTTAAAAAAATATATGGACTGTCCTCTTCTGTATGCCATAATTTCTTTATCTCAAAACTATAAAGGCAATCCAGTATAAATAAAGAAAAAACTATGTTACAAATAGTGCACAGATTATCATCTTTGTTCAATTTAAGTACACTGAAACAACCAGCCTTAAAATCTGAAACAAGGTAATTTGCTTATAATTGTCCTATAATTACACAGTTATGGTGGGTAAAGGTGATAGGGAAAAATCCTTCCATTTAAAATTAAGGGGGTAGTAGAAGCATTATTAAACACTCATCTACAGACACCAAATAAGCCAGAAAATTAGTTTTCCCTCAGAAATCTCATGGTGCTGCCACAACCACAAAGGATTCTGGGTAGGCACATGCAAATAAGGTCAACAATTATCACCTTTGCCTCTATATCCACTTTATACATGGATCCCTTGAAAGTAATTGCCTGCTGTACAGGACAGCCTTTAGACAAAACTTGGGAAGAGGTACAATAGTCAGATCACCGCTCATGGACAGCTCGTCAGCATGAGGTATAAAGTGGATATAGCGGCAAAAGGTGATTATTGTTGACCTTATTTGCATGTGCCTACCCAGAATCCCTTGTGGTTGTGGCAGCACCATGAGATTTCTGAGGGAAAAACAAACCTTCTGGCTTGTCTGTTGTCTGTAGATGAGTGTTTAATAATGCTTATACTACCCTCAAGATATAGTGGGAAGCTAGTTGCCTGGCACTCTGAATTACAAGCAGTGGAAAGGGTTATGACCTAGGGCTGAAGGGGGCCAGTAGAATCATGTCTGTTTTCCTTCTCATGAATGTCCACGACATAATAATCTTAAACAAACTGAAGATAAGCCTGCCGCACAATCACCCACTCAGAAAGTTAGGCTGCAAACCACAAAATTATAACTCAACACATCACTCAGCAGGCTTTCTCAACAGGTTCTCCTGCATCTCTTAACTTGTCTTGCTACAGTGAGCAAGGAGGTCCACGTCTGGACTCACCTTTACACTTGGGGAGATCCCCAAGAGATTCCAAAAAGCTGTGGATGAAAAGGATTTACATTAGATTAGACTCAGTGATATTCATTTAAAATCTCGATGATGGGGTCTATAGAATCTTTAGATCACTTTTGGCCTTTTGGCTAAAATCAAGTGAGCAAACAAGGTGAAAAACTGTGACAGTGGAAAACCTGGTCAATTTTAAGGATTGAAGCACAACACCTAGACTAATGCGGACAAAAGGCGGACTAACCCACTCACCTTCTCAACTCCCTCATTTAACCCACATCCACCCCTACCTTGTGGCAACTCCACCCCATTCTCCAGGTGTTTATCTGATATGTCAAACCATATTTTATGCAATTTCATCATAAACCTCCTGTGTCTGTTAAAAATCTTTTTATGATTTGTGCTGTATGTGAATTGCCCTGCTATGTGTCACAGATCGTATATTGAATGTCTGGTCTTAAGAATGGTTAAGTATTCATTCACTCTGAAGAACAGAAACTGTGTCTGTGACATTTGTGTGACCCAATAAACTATGCAGATGAGCTTCCCATGAACCAAAGGACACTAAATGATAGCATTGTAAACAACAACAAAACACATATTTTAGCTCATGGAAACTCATAAATTTCAATTACAGGAAAACTGATAAATAAAATAAATAATGAAAAGATAAGCTTTTAACCCCTTACCTCAGGGATATACCACAGGACAAGTGAGGTCCTTTGTTGACCTATATTTGTACCTATTTGCATATTTGAAGCCTCTATAAGAAATAAAAGGCATCGAAACGGAAACAAGCTGAAAGGCTCCAGGGTGATCTAGGCATAAGATCCCCAAGGTCTTAGAACTTAAATACAGCAGATGATTATGGGGTGGGGGGTGCTATGCATTTTTGCATATATATAACATACTAGGAATAGCTCAGTGGTGAGAGTACACCAAGGTCAAGCTTTGCATCGTCATTATAGTATAGGGGGGATAGAAGGTTTAGTGATAGGAAGAGGGACTTCAGAAGGAAGCAAGTTGCAGTCCCTGTTGAATCTTTCAGCAATGTAGTAAGGAGGTGGATAATGTGTTGGAGAAGACCAGAGAGTCTTGAAAGGTTCTTCAAGGAGGCCACAAATGCAGTTGTTTCTTCTTCAATAAACACCATTTCGATACCACTGACTGTACTGCATGATAATCTAGGCATTGTAAGAGATGGAAAGAAGAAGAAACAAAAAGGTAGTCCTCTAACCTCTTAAAAGTAAAAAAAAACGGTTATATTTTATTATCTATGAATATTATTAATATACTTACTGTTGTCATGGGAAAAAAATGAATAACAACTTGTTGATTCTGATGGAAAATAAACAAAGAAATAAACAAAAGGGCCCAATACAGAAAATTCCAGAGATATAAATTTTGGCAGCCTTATTCAAATACAACACAGGAAAGGAATTTCTGTCTCTCTTCCCATTGGTCGCTGTGTAAAGGTTATACGAGAACAATTCCTGCGCATCTTACATTTCTCTCTTTACTTTTTATGGCTTATACTTACGTTCCCCTGCGAAAAGTATTTCCATTAATTGAGTTTAAGCAAATTCTTTTGTTCTATTTTCTACAATATGAATTAACTCGTAACACATGTCATGAAACTAATATTAGGTTTGGAAAGCAGTCTCATTCAAGAGAATAGGGCAAGAGGACCAT
The DNA here is from genome assembly GCA_009364415.1 of Spea multiplicata. Taxonomy (NCBI): domain Eukaryota; kingdom Metazoa; phylum Chordata; class Amphibia; order Anura; family Pelobatidae; genus Spea; species Spea multiplicata. The sequence continues at coordinate 126,460 of VKOC01016329.1, forward strand.
GTTAAGAGAACAGTCTGGTCACCAAACTGTATTTTAAAATAAATCTATGTATAATAAATGCATTTAGGGTGCTGATTTGCATGACCCCTGTACATTAGAGCCCTGCGCGGGACTACTTTTTTAATCCCGCTCCCGCGGTTTTTAATCCCGCTCCCACAATGTGGGTGTTCCACTCCCGCCACATTTGTGGCCAATCCGCCGCCTTACCTGCCCTCGAGTTGTTCCCTTACAGCGTCGCTTCTCTTGCTCCGCCCAGGAATAAGGCGGAGTCACAGGAAGTGACGTCACATAACATGGCCCGCCTCCCAGTGCAGTCCTCTACTGTACATTTTAGTGAATGCAGATTGGTACTGGTAATCTTTTGGGAATTGAGACTCATTTAACCCCTGGCTGCCTCTGCTGATATCAGTAGGTATTACTAAGTACACTTGCTATGTATGGTGTCAAAACATCATTGTTCATATAACCTGCTTGTGATTGTCTGCTGATACCGTCATCGACAAGAATGGAAGTTCTACTTCATGCATGTGCATGAAGTGTACCAACGAACGCTCCCTACTTTCTGTAAGGGCAGCTGTGGGAAGAGTTACATTTTCTAACACCAATAGCGTGTTAGAACCCAGGCCAGTAGACCAATTAGCTAGTTTTCTTTCTATTAGGAATCCCCCCTTTATGAACTTAATAGGAGATCTTATTATTTGCATAATGTTTTTACACATCTTAGCCTAATCAACTGGACAAACAATCTGACTCAGGCTGCCTTGTGTTATACAATGGAATGGCTTGGTCTTACTCACCCAGACATTGACACTCTGGCTAATGAAAGTCTATGAAATGAGGAAATGGTTTCATTGGGTAAACAAGACTTCATTAGCATTGCTATAGCGTTTGAGCCGGAAAGTCACCCAAAATTTTGCAAGACTTAAGACAATGACAGATTCCATATCTACAGATAACTTAAGCTTATTAGAATAATGCTAAACTACATTACTGTATTTTATGCTCAAAATAAGATTTTTATGCTTTTAGGAGATGTATCAATGAAATCATCTTTTTATGTGTAATAAAGCTATTAAACCTCAGCTTATGTTTCTGAATCTACACAAAAGTTATATTATATCCATCAGGACTGATTTCTGCTAGCAGATTTTTGTGTGAATAAATAGCATATTATTCTACTAAACATGGAAAATCAGCAGGGGGTTTTGTGTTTATAGCAATCAATTTAACCCCTTAAGGACAATGGGCGGTCCCTAAACCCATTGAAAACAATGCATTTTGAGCCCGTACATGTAAGAGCTTTGTCATTAAGTGGTTAAGAATAGTAACAATGACTGAAAAGGCTAAGGTTTGTTTGCGTAATATACTTTGTATATTTTTGCTATTTGCCACTAGATGGAAGCAGAGAAAATGATAAATGTGTCAAAATCATGCAAATACCGTATGTTGACGAGCTCAGACAGAACTGCTCGTCTCGGCTCATGGTAAGCCTTCGGACTGTAATAGGTCTGTAATAAGCTCACTTGGCCTATAACAGACCAAAACCTTTCCAATTATCATATGAGACTAACAGCAATATCAACAAGTGCATGTATAAATAACACAATGACCTGCATACATAAATTCAGACATACACTGTGATTTTATGCATCGTTCCGGCAAATCATTCCGTACAAACCTCGAGTGTACGGTACTCCCGGGCAAAGGGCAAAAAACATGGTTTAGTGTATTAAGAAAACATGCAGAGAATATGGATACATGCTATCTAGGAGCGGGTCAGTGATTTTCTTACTTTTATTTTTTTTTTTATTTATTTTTTGGAGCCCAAGGTGCGTGCTCCTGGGTGCAGCATTCCATGCTAGGGAGCAGCAGAAGCCTGTAGACTTTTCTGGCTTCCCCCCCCGGCAAATCTGCACCTCAGGCTCCTTGCATACACAGTCCTAAGGCCAGAGGATCAAGTGATTCCCCCTCTACCCATAGGGTACACTTGATCTTAACCAAAAGGCAAAAAAGCAGGTCAGTGATTAATTTTTTTGTATTTAAGTTTATTATACAAAACTGATTATGACAAAACAGACATCAACCTGTTTCAGCAGGAATACATAGCTCAGTAATATTGGTACAGATAGGCGATAAGCAGTACTGCGACGCAGCGCAGGGCAATACACGTTACAGTACGACTTCAGTTTACGGAAAGCTCAGTAGAAGCAGTGTACAATTACATTCCCAGACGTGGCGCATATGGTTAGCACTTAGTGGAACATAACCTGGGGAAATGGGGGGGAAAGGGGGCCGAGGAGAATGGGGCTAGTCTTCAGCCTCTAGACTGTCCTTGAGAGAGTAGTCTCTCAGCAGGCTGTGGATAAGCCTGCGGCAGTCACGGACTGTGACCTGCTCCCTCCTCAGCACCAGGCGGTTCCTGGCAAACCATAGAGCGTCCTTTACGCAGCACATGAGGCGCCAAGCATCCTCAATGGCGCTCTCCGTGTGTGTCCCTGGGAAAAGTCCGTAAAGTACCGAATGGTATGACAGGTACTTTCTCTCGATAGAGTCCTTGAGATCCAGCTCCAGGGCTCTGAACAAAGCCTGTGCAAACGGGCACTGCCAGAACAAGTGAAGGGAAGTCTCCTCCTCCACAATGCACTGTGGGCAGTGTCTATATCTGCACAGCCCCCTGGCATGCATAAATGTCCTTAGGGGGAGGCCTCCCTGGATGGCCATCCATGCCATGTCTTTATGTCTGTTGGTTAGCCTGCTCGACGACACGTTAGCCCAGACAGTCTTGGCTGTGGCGTCGGGGAGCCCTGGGATGTTCTCGATAGTGTCTTTGGCTCTGATGAGCTTGTGGATCACACGGGGTAACCACAGGTCTGGTTTAACTCCCTCCAGTTGGTGTTCCCTTACAAATTTGCCCACGTCCGAGTAGAACCAGGGCATGGTCCAATTGTAAGGGACGGAGCTGTCCCACTTTTCCCACTTGAGCTGCCTCCACAGGGGCAGCAGGAAGAAGCGAGACATGGAGTTTCCAGCAGAGCCTTTCACTACGTCTCTGAGAGTCCTGCGCACGCAGTTGCACACAAAGAAAGTCCGCAGCATGGTAGGGATGTCAGGCACTCCTTTGCCTCCCTTGCCGGGTTCCTTGTACATCACTGCGCGCTTTACTCTGTCCATTTTGGAGCCCCAGATGAAGTGGAAAACTGCTCGGTTGATGGCTCGGTGGATGGTGACCAGCAAGGGCCAGGCCTGAGCCACGTACTGCAGCACGGGAAGGATCTCGTTGCGCAGCACCAGCACTTTCCCTTCGATGGTAAGGTCTCTGAGGCTCCACAGCCCAAATTTCTGCTTTACTTTGTTGAGTCTCTCCTCCCAGCTTTTCAGGGCCGCGCCGTCCCAGTGATTAATAGGGTAACCTCATTTTAGTACTCCCAACCAGGAATACAGTCTGGAGTGGAAGAAATTATAGAGACAGTGGTATATACATAATTACATTAGTTATGGTGGGTAAAGGTGATGGGAGAACCCTTCCACTTAACATTAAGGGGGTAGTAGAACTATTATTAAACTCTCATCTACAGACACCAGGCAAGCCAGAAGGCTTGTTTTTACCTTTAGAAATCTCTAGGTGCTGCCATAACCACAAGGGATTCTGGGTAGGCACATGCAAATAAAGTTAACAATTACCATCTTTGCCTCTATAGCCACTTTATACATGGATCCCTTGAAAGTAATTGCCCGCTGTACAAGACAGACTTTAGCCAAAACTCGGGTAAGAGGTGCAGTAGCCAGATCACCGCTCATGGACAGCTGTTTCGTCGCATGCACATAAGTGTTTTAGCCATATTGTTTTCTATAGTAAATTAAGCTATACAATGGAGATAAGAGTATCTAAAGAAACCACTACTTGTCCTGTAAAAAAATAATAAACAATTTGTTTATATACACTAAATGAGAAGAAAGCTTGCAGACAAATCACAAAAGGTACACGCACAAAAAAAAATGCACTCTTAAACATGTTTTTAATTCCTATTTCCACTTGCATAATATAAGTTGCAGTGGGGTAAAATTCATGGAAAACCCCTTTGCTTAAAATGAAGGGGGAAGCAGAGGTGTTACCAAACATTACCCAGAATCCCTTGCAGTGATGCAAGAGTTCTGGGGGAACAGCCAAGCTTTGGTCTTGTCTGGTGGATGTGGAAAAGTGTTTAAGAACACCTCTGCTACCCCCTTCATTTTTAAGTGGAGGTGTTTTCCATCACCTTCACCCCATAACTTATGGTGTGTGCTTCACATTTTGCTCTAAGCCTTGAGCAATGAGCATACCTGAGAACTCTCCAGGTCTGAGGGTCGCGGGAGCTTGCCACGCCACGCCGCGCCACGCCGCGCCCATTTTTCCTTTAAATGGGTAACTGAAGACTTGATATTGGTTTTAAGGGGAGGGGGGCTGTGTGTTTTGGCCACAATCCCCCACTGAAGTCTTCAGCGTCCCTTTTTTGAGGGGATCATAGAAGATCTGACACTCCCTAGACTTCAGTTTAACACAGAATGAAGAGGTCTCAGAAGATAAAGGTCGAGGACCCGGTATCCCCTGTGGCCCCACCGCTATTTTTGTTCTTCACATCGGAATGTAGGGGACGACAATGGAGGAACATGAACCTCCGGCTCCAAGGAGTAGAAAAAAAAAAAGCTGTCCATAAAGTTATATGGCTTCTGCACCTCTGTCCCGAGCTCTGTTTAAAGGCTGTCTACTACAGCGTACATTTGCTGCAAGGGGTCCATGTATAAAGTGAATATAGAGGTACAAAGGTGATCATTGTTAACCTAATTTGCATGCACCTACCCAGAATCCCCTGCAGGAGCAGAGGGAATTCTCTCTGGGCTTGTCTGGTGGCTGCAGATTAGCGTTAAACGTAGAACAGATCTGCAGGTGGCATCATTTTGTGGCGCTTTTGAGTTTCCATAATTCTTAAGGCCAAATTTTGTCCATGTGTTAAAAATTCACAAAATTCATTAAAACTTAAAATATTCTCCACATAAATATCAATAAAAATTGTATTTAAAAAAAAAAAAACCATAAAGACCCCGATATGCTATAACTATTCACGCAGCCTACAGGCACAAGCTGCTTTAGCTTGAAACAGAGCCTGAAAACCAGACTCGCGGCAGACACCGATTGGAATGCTGGGAATTAATGTTCACATCATTGCGAAGCACCCTGGCGAGAACAGAATTTGGACTACATTTCCCTGCATCCATTGCGCTTGTAGATGCTCATTGGTTGGAAGATGAAGCGAATTTGCCGCTTGCAAAGGATGCTGGAAATTGTAGTTCCATATTGTTTCAGCCGTTTTTGGGTTGCAGACTGGATGACTACAACTCCCAGCATGCTGTAAACAAGGCTTGTGCTGTCCAGTGTGACCGTCCAACCAAAAGAAAATCATATTTGGGGCCCCTAAATTCCAGGTAGGCGGCATTTTACTTTTATTATATGTTATATGTTTATAAATTGTAATTTCGGGGGAATGTTGCATGTTTTTGAAGCATGTGAGAAAGTTACCCAGGGTGCAGCTGTGCTGTGTGCAGCATCCCGTATGTTCTCTACATGTGTGTATAAATCGAGCGGTGCAGCGGGGAGCTGTGGTTTGTAGAGTTCTTGGTCCGGGGTCCCGGCAGTAAACTTCCTCGGCGGAAGTTGGGCTTACAAATCGTGAATAAACACGGGGTCAACCTGGTAGCCACGTGACTTACCGATGCTAGTATTTATGGCATGTTTGGCTAACATCATAAACCCAACCTAGAACTGACTTCTTATTCTGCACTGTTGTGATCATGTATAAGATGCCAACTGGTGCTTTTGTTACTTGTATGTCATGGTTGGTATCCCTGCTTGAATACGGGTGACTTATTCTGTGTATCTTTAAACAATGACATGAGGGCCGGTATTAGAGTCATTTGGATAACACATCAGGCGAGTCCATACGTGGAATCTTTAGTGGCCCGGGGTCAGAAAGTTCCCAGGTATGCAAATAAGCAGGCGATGCCTGTCAATCAGATTTAAAGAAAAGTTATTATTATTTTGGGTGTCTTATGCCGTGGGATTTATTACATAATTCTGGATTGAATGGACTGCCAACAAATCCAGATGTTCGTTATATCGTAAATCACAAAACCTACGGTAAACAGAGCCATTGTAAGCACGTCCCAAAAGCCAGGAGTACCCCTCCCCCATCCTCAGGTGTTACTCCTGCTGCAGAGCCCCTATTTCTGCCCCCCTGGAACTGTTTAATGGGTTTTATTTTATGATGTGATTACTGTTGCTTCTCTGTATTTTGCGTGACTTTGTTTCAGGTGTACAGTTGGTTATTGACAGTATATACGTGGTGAAGTTGCTGTTGTTAGGGTTGGCCTGTTATAGTTTTTACAAATGAAATAAATAATAAAAGCATAACAATACAATCGCGCTCTGAATTCGCTAATTCACAAAGTTTCCAAAGCAAAGGAATTCTAGGTGGATTCGCATCTCTTTGGGGAGTAAAGAAGACTGGGGGGTCTGGTGCTGGCCGTGGCCCTTCAATTGACACGTTTGTTGCACTTGTTTGCACATTGAAGAGCTGAACCTTGGGGCTTCAGAAGAAAAACAAAATGCCATCCTAACACAGATGTCCTGATTTGGACACTTGGGGGGGGGGTGCATGTACCATTTGGAAAGGTGTCTGAACTAGATGATCGTGGAATTGGCGTGATCATTCCTTCAGTACTTCACCCCCTTTGGTTAAAGTTCTGGTACTTTGTGATGGTGGAGAAATGGCTGGAGGTGCTATGGTGATTGCACCACTTTGAACCTAAATTGCTCTTGTTCAAAGTGGTGCAGTCACATTTGCATCATGATGGCATACTCTTAATGTCTATGTAAAGTGGCCCGAACAACCACGAGGATGTCATAGTGGCATTTCCCAACGTGTCTTATGGCAGCCTATTGTCTCCTCATTGAGCAGATGACCTCTAACAGACCGGCCAGTAACGATGAATGCCCGAACTTTGATACTGTGTAGTATGTCAAAGAACTTCAGTTTGCGTCAGCAAACAGAAAAGGTATAAGATGGCAATAAATGTATCCAAATATTAGGCTGTTCTCGTGTATTCATTTGTATTTCGCTGTAAAGACAAGGGTGGTTTTGTGGACATGTGCCCTGGTGCCTGGATTTTGTCAGTAAGCACATCTGACACGCATTAATAGACATTAGTCAGTCTGGATAGGTCTGCCGTAATCTCGTTTACTCATCAACCTTCATTTTATATTCCTTAACAACCTTTGATACCACGGAGTTAAGGAAACGGTTAGGCATTAAGGGCAAGTCAGTATATTTCGGCAGAACACTGAGGGAACACCTGAAAACAGGTTAGTGAGTCTTTCTTTTTTTCAAATAAAAAAAGAGCATTTCCAGCATTGCTTTGCCTCCTTGAGTCACTCTTCAGAGCTACTAGCCCATGCACCAAGAGTCTAGTCTGGCTAGTGTGCCTACGGCATGGAGTCTTTAGCATTAGAGTCACCACTGGGCTCACTTCTGAACCCAACTTCAAGGGGAAGATGGACGTATGTAGATGCCAGGAGGCAGTCCCTGGGTAAATGAGCAAGCAGATCATTAAGACGCTGCTTAATTACTGAGAAATTACACTTTAAGGCTAATTGTGATGGATGCCCTATGAATAATTGATGGCACATATCATCAAACATGAAACAGGGTGCTACTGCTAACCCATGGAGAAAACAGAAAAGGTTAATGTTTTTTATTCTCTCTGAAGGTTCTAGACTGAAGGTTCTAGACTGCTCTTGTTGGCCAGATTAGCCTGATGGAGATTTTCCTTCCAAAATTGTAAAAAAGAGCAGAAATATGAAACTTTCCCAAAGAGGGACGTTACGTAGAGCAAACAAATGAAGTGTTATCTGCTCTTGACTAGGTTAGTCTCACACTTTTTGTATACATTTTTGTCCTTGGGGAAAATCCCAAAAAAGCAAACGCTCAGACCAGACATGGACATCCTTGCTTGCAGTGTTTAGATGAATAGCAAGAGCACATCACGGAGGAATCCATGTAGTTTCTAGAATGTACATGTAACTTTGCACATGTGAAGGTGCCTCGTGTTTCTAGACTGTCCTGGATAAGATTAGTCCAACACGCTGGTTGAGATTTGTCGTCGACAGAGTGAGTTTAAGTTTGCGACTCTCCTGAGATAGGAGCACAAGCTATTTAAGTGTTTGTTTAAATGTGTTATAATTCTTGATAATATTTTTCTATGGTGGTACCCGTTAATATATTTCAGAACCAAATGTTTGCTGCTTTTATTTTGGGGTTTTTTTGTTATTTTATTTAGTTGCAGACCAGGAGACACAGAGCTCGTCATCTGAGAGAGGCTTATTATTTTTCATTGGCTTTATTAAACTTGCAGATTTTCACAGAGAAAATTAAAATATGTAATGCTTGTTCCGAATGTCTTAAAACGGTTTAATAAAAGGGTGATGAGTGTTTATTGTGTGTTATAGGTGTGTGTGCTAGTGAAGTTAATCTCGTGTTGTAGAAACGAGGCTTAATAAAAGATGATAATCCCGGGATGAGACTGATTTGCTTTTATTGCTTTAAACTTGAAACACATGAAGGCGGAGAAAATTTCTTGCACAACTCAGGAGGGTACCGTATCGCACCTGGAGTACCTGTAATGATAGCCTTTGCTGGCCTCCTAAATTCAATCAACAACCCAAGTCCCATCCACCTTCTGCTAAATCGGAGGATGTGAGCCTCACCCTCACTGACTCCAGAGGACTATCCTACTGGTTTATAACCAAGTTATTTGCTAACGTAATCAAACAACAAAAAAACAGCAAAAAAACATGTCATCGTGGGAACGGTCAGAAACTTGATCTTTTTCTGTGCCCTGTATACAAAGAAAGTTTGGCTTTCGACTTACTTTCTGTTGACCTTTGTGCACACATTGCTCCACGCCGAGGCCAGCGCTATTAGATCTTGAATGGCGCATAATAGGTGATGAAAATGTGTCTCGTTCATTTGTTTAGATAATCCTTTTATTTAGAATTCTTGTGTTTTTGCCATTTAAAAAAAAAAAAAGATTTGTCCACCATAGAATTCTCCTGTCGTTACTGTTCCCTCCCACCTTTTTTTTTTCTATGTCTCCCCCCACATTGCCTATACTTGTATATCTACATTGACTTGTGTCGTCTTCTGAATGATCCTCTCCAGGGCAGCATGTGGTGTCGAAGGCTGGCACGGCTTTATCCTGTCACAAGGGAATTCCTAACAAAAGCGGTTACAAGTCAAGTGCGGCTTTCATCCAGACCCCACAATACCGCTCCATCTGTGAATCGCTGGCTCAGTACGGCACCAGAGATCCATGCCTGCTCATGGAACTTACGCAATGATCACCTCGGTGAGTTGAGATCGCCCTCAGGGTCTCTAGATTTTAAAATTTGGAGGGTGTTCAGCTCAGTGTTTTAGCTCCTTTGTTCACATTTTTCCCATTGTACATCAACCATGTTATATATTCCATACAGTTGTTATAGACATAAGCTATTTTTGGACTGATCTGCCAGTAATATATTTGATGACAACACTCTACATTGGAAATTAATAAAATGATTTCTTACATATTTAAATGAGGTCCTATATATTTTAGCATTTTGTACTCTATATATTATATAATTACATATTAAAATAAAACAACATATGCATACTAAGGAGCCTTGCAGTTTTCGGGATCTGTATGATTATTTGTTCCCATTAAGTTATCGTTGTCCTGTTGGTAAGTTGATGATTGTTCATTGAGGGGCAAGGAGAAGAGCAATAACTTTGGGGCAGAAAGTGGGGTTTATTCACTAAATTGTGTTTTTTAATGCCTTCGCTTCACTATTCATTATGAAGGGCCAACACTTGCAAGGTCTGGGTAGGCCCTGTATAATTCATAATCCAATGGTTGAGGGGACTTTGAAGAAGTCTTCTGGATTGGAATATTCATTACACAGGGACAGCCAGGCTCACCCTCCATCAGGGTCAGCCCTTCATAATGTTTATTGAAGTCAAGGAGTCTTCAATGAATTATAAGAAGTGTCAAAGAGTAAATTGAAGAAGACCAAAACATCCACTGTGACGGATACACTCAACATTCTAAACATTGTTCTGGGTATAAACTCATCATATACTCCAGGGATATAATTGGGCTTGAATTGATATTGTGTTTATTTGTCAAATCACCACAGAGCTACTCTATTCTGGGTCTTGTATGCGTTTTGATTACATCTGGTTGAGGGACCACTGCCGCTCTGCTTCCTGTTATAATTCCAAAACAAACCAGCGGAGCCTCGACACGGCCAGCGTGGAACTGGACATCAAACCTAAACAAGTGAGAGTGGATGAGAAAACCCTCTATCTAACATGTAAGTGATATTATTATGTCCGAATGTCTCAAAATAACAGCATCCATGAGGACTTCAGGCTCCTTTAATCAGGTCCTAGCTAAATTGGTTGGTGTTGGTTCACTCATATAATGTAGAGAACTTGACGAAAGAAGTTGTGTAGTGCAGCTAAAATGTACACAATTGTATTCATTAAATATATATATATTTATTTTATTATTATTGTATTTGAAAGGGCCAGATGGACATATGACCCGATATGGTTTAGAATGGTTGATGGAGAATAGTTATGAAGGACAGAAGCAGCAACTTGTCCAGCCTCGGATTTTGTGGAATTCAATAATATACAAGGAGGCAGATGTTCCATCCGTCAGTTTCTTAGACTTCCTTGAAACAAATGAAGGACTGAGACATTTTCTGCAGAATTTCTTACTATATGGCATTGCCTTCGTGGATGATGTCCCCCCTACCCGAGAAGATACCGAGAGAGTCGCAATGCGCATCAGCCACATCAGGTAATGGATTCTTATGAGCTCTGGAATTGGCATACTCCCAAGTGTCATGTTTATTTCTAGACAGTCCTAATTTTCAGCACTGTCCAGCTTTGCTCCCCCACGGTGTCACAGCGGGCGCTGGGGATCATGGGCCATCTTATGTTTGGGCCCGAATAGCAGTAAAATGCACTGGAGCCCTAGCAAAATGGTCTTCAATGTGTATTTAACATGAACATAGGGTTGGAGTGCTCCATTAATGTTACTTAGTGACAAAGATTGTATGAAAATACAGTTTAATAGTAACCCTGACTTATATAGTGAAAACTGAAGACATCTTAGTAAGTTTTTTAAGCCGTTGGTACCTGTGACGTTACCAAGAAGTATATAACTTACCATTTGGATACCAAATGAATACTAATCTTTTAGTGGAAAACTTGCAGGGAGACCATTTATGGCAAGATGTGGGATCTCACTTCCGACTTCTCACGTGGTGACACCGCATATACCAAATTAGCTCTGGATCGGCACACTGATACCACGTACTTCCAGGAGCCCTGCGGGTGAGTGCCACTTGGATGGGTTTATTCTCTATGCGTCCTGTAGCACATATAGTGCATCCTATAAACAGGGGAGAGTTTTCACAGTAGTTTTACATTTGGGGTAAATTGTGTAATATTATTGCTTTATTGTTACCTGTAGCTACATAGTAAGTTAACAAAATTTGTGCTACAGAGAGGGTGGCTGTTAGCAGAGACCACGCTGTGAATTTAGTGGAATGGTAAAACAGTATTTTACCTAATACACAGGAATACATGTATTGTGACAATTTTGGTATCTATTATGCAGTTAGTCAGCATATGCAGTTAGTCAACATATAAACAGAAATTTGGAAACCAATAGCCATTTTAAGGTCCCCACCTTAATTCATAATGCACCTCATGTGACACCACACTGAGCTGCTTCTTTATGGCAATGCTAATGTAGTCATGCTTGATTCTTAGCAGTATGATAAGGAGTCAGAGTGTCTGTCTAGTACATGGGGCTAAGGCATTCGAGCTAGAAGACATACACATGACCAATAATGGACTCTGTGAATCTATTAACAACTAGTACAGTTTTAAAACACAGAAAACAATGTGATATTTTAAAAACTATGAAATCACATCGGGAAACATTCTCTGTTTATACTGATTCGCCAGCAAGGTTATACCAGAAAATCAGGAAAACCATACAACCCACCCCAAACCTTGCAATGCAGCATCCAACAGTGGAATGTAGAAAACCCTAAATTCTATGTCTTCTTGATTTGTACATATTGATTTTTAGTCCTTTTTGTCTTCACCCCGTTTTTACCCATTTTCTCATTACGCTCCCTGAGCCTCTAGTGTTTGAGCGAGAATTCACCACTATTGCTTTTTTTTATCCCACTTCTGCTTGTTTCTTTTTGAAATTAGCAGGACAAACACCCATCGACTTGTTCAAACAGAGAATAAAAATAACGCTTCTAATGGACCCATTGTTACAGAAAAGCCAAGAAAAACATCATTTCTTCTTTTGTGATGGATTTTACGCTTCAGTTCACTTAAATCCTTGTTAATGAAAGTCTTTGAAGGGCCTTAGTGTTTATAATGAAAGCATCTTTGGTTTATTGGAGGATGGACGTACAGACACTATAAACCTTTGGGACTTATTGAAGCGTACGCTCTTCTAGTGGCACGTATCTTCTCAACCTGCCCTGTTATCCTTTGAAGCAAATATGTCCATTTTCTTTTATTTGCAGTAAAAATAAAAAAAGTCCCATCTCTGTGGGTAACAAAGTATAAGGATTGTGTGTTGACAGTAGTAATGCAATACCCTGCTACGCTTTTCCATTGCAGTATGCAGCTCTTCCATTGCTTGCGTCACGAGGGGACAGGGGGCCGCACCTTGTTAGTGGATGGCTTCTACGCCGCAGATCAAGTCCGTCAACGTCACGGTGAAGATTTCGAGCTGCTCAGCAACGTGCCGCTGAAACACGAGTACATCGAGAACGTAGGAGGGAGTCAGAATCACATGGTGGGCATTGGACCTGTGCTCAACGTTTACCCGTGGAATAAAGAGCTTTATATGATCAGGTAGGTGACCGCTCCACCACGACATTTATCTGAAAACATCTTCGAGCAGTCAGTGTTAAGCTTTTGCGTATCCGGTGGTTGAGAGCTTTGGTTTAGAGTCGACACTTTTATGAGGAAAGAGAAACCCAGGTGAAAACTATTCTTTTTATGAACTAGATGATCCCACATCTAGTAATAACATGCAAAGTACTCAACAAGGTGATGACAAGCAAGGTTGTCCCAACTAAAAGCTAGAGTAGAACCAGTTGGCTCGTTTATATTTTGTATCACATTTTACATGAATATCCCAAGTCTTCTTAAATTCCTTTCTGTGTTTGCACGTAGAACTTATACTGGTTTATTTTAGCTATTTGCCTTCTTTCGTTTTTTCCCCCACCGCCCCATTCTTTCATCCTACAGATTAGGAATGAGAAGAAACATACATATTGAATTGAATACAGACATAATTGTTGGCACTGTGCTTCTGTTTCCAGGTACAATAACTACGACCGAGCCGTTATTAATACGGTACCGTACGATGTGGTACGGAGGTGGTATGCCGCACATCGCACACTAACCAACGAACTGAGGAGGCCTGAAAACGAGCTGTGGGTGAAGCTCAAACCAGGAAAGGTAGGTGTTAAAAACAGGTCTCGGTGAAGACAAAGAAAGCGTTCTCATTTAACTCAATGGGAGCGCTTTTTGCCCATGGTCCCGGAGGTCTTGTTAGACTTCCACCCAGAGCGAGCCAAATACATCTCCTGGATGGCAGGCAACTGGGGGGGGTAACACACCATGAAAATGTGTAGGGCCCCATTTAATAAATGACATCATATTTTACAATTTTGTTAATAAGTGACCTTCTATTAATGATTTACTTTATGGAGTTAACACGTGGTTTGTTTACATTCCACCAAACCTTTTTTTTAGCTAAAACTTGGAAAACGCAGTAAAGAGTATTTATGCAGTATCAGCTATTCTCTACTATTAGTTTTAATGTAATTAGTGTTAACCCATTTGACATGTTACGTTCTAAACTGTCCTGTGGCAAGTTTTTTTGTTCTAACCTCTGCCTAGCCTTGACTATTGTTTTTTTTTACCAAACATCGATTCTCAGATTAAGAATTTGGGCAATCATTAAAAACCGACTAACAAGTACTGTATTAAACATGAATCTGCCTTAGATATTACGTTGGTAAACGACATTGCACTCTCTGCATTGTCTGATACTGCAGATAGCATTGTTAGCCACAAGGTGGCAGTGTAGCACCTAGCATGCTGGGAATCATGGATGATGGTGGACCCATTAAAAAGTTTGTGAAATTGTGACAATTACCATCAGAGCATATGTAACATATTTGCTCGATTAGAAGAGGAACCCCAAACTCTGAATATAAGACCTATTATAAAAAAAAATGTAAACCACTGTTTTTGCTTTTGTTGCTCTCGCTCTCTCTCACACTCTTGTGCACTCTCTCTCATACTCCCTCACGCTTCATGTCTCCCTACCTTCTCAGCCGACCGATTCTGTGTCCGTGTCTCCTTTTCTGCAGCTCCGCTTCTTCTCTTGCCTCTTCTTGTTCTTCTATTTTCTTTCTTCATCTGCTTCTCCCTGCTATCAGCTCCATTATCCAGGTACTTCCGCAGAAAGGCGGTGTCTCCACACACATCCTCTCCGCTGATTGGAGGAACGGGGGAGAGGCTGTCCTAGTGGTGCGCGCCCTGGATCCGCCCTTTTGCAGAAGTACTCTGAGAGACCAGAGTATCGCAGACAAATTCATGGAGAAAGAGAAGCGCTTCTGCAACTTACCTCTTTCTCCTCTAATCTGTCTACAATATCCTGGCCTCTCCGACTACTTGATTTAATGACAGCCCTTAAAGGGAGAGCTAAGCTATAATATGCACTGATGCCTGGAGTGTCCCTTTAAAATGTTTCACTAGAGCTACTTCATTATTTTTAGTAATTGCCATATACTTTACCTTTTTTCTCCTGTAAGTTAGGTCTCAGTATAGATTGATAGAATTTGTCACAGAGGCTGGGACACTCCTTGTGGGTCAGAAATGCCTTTTTCTAGATCACATTCTCTTACAACAGACGTTAAATTGGGGACCACATAGTATTTCTGTTCAGCTGTTGCTTTTTCCATTAATACTTGTGAACAACTACATTTTGTAGGTCATTTAAAGTAATCAAAATGTCTCAATATATCATGCCATTCAAACAACTCATGAATCAGCACCATCAGGTTGTACCTTATGTGGCGTAAAATCGCACTGTAGTGTCAAAAGTTGTGTACAGGCAAAATATTTGCACAAAAAACCTCATATGGTACATTTACTAAATTGAAATAAAAATTAACATGTTGTTTTTATTGGCTTCCTATCTGGCCCGTGGCTTTGCAGCCTCCAGTGTTTACGCTTTAGGCTGTAATGATAATCTGGAACAGATTGCTTAATAGAGAATGAATCTGTTGTTTTAATGAAAGAGACATTAATGACTAAACTTATATGACCCTTATATAAAAGATCACATTCAGGGGCATTAGGATATGTATTTTAGTATTCCAGAACGTGTCTATTTTTATTGATCCACAAAGTGTGCAGTGTAGAGCAGGATTAGTGTTCCGGTAATTAATTCTTTCCTATACCATGCGGTGACGGGAGATTTACATCTGTTGTGAAAGAACGCATCCTCACAATGCAAAAAATAGTTTCTACCCCTTTAAGGTGTTCCGCTAACAGAAAATAGCAACATCACGCCAACTAACGTCCCATTAGAATGAAAAGGCCCTTTGTTAATTCTGTGTATTAACCCCGTTCATTTATTGGCAACGCTGTCTTAATGTAAACAAACAACATTGTGCAAGGATATGCTGGTAAGCCTTATTCATCATTACCCCTTGTCCATGTCTTTATTCCTTGATTAAATATATGTTTAGTTTATGACATCATGAAATAAAAGCCTAGCTCCCTATTGAGTCCCTCTGCGGTCTATAATTTGCTGGTGGAAGCCTGAGCAGTCTATCCACCTTCCCCAGACAGCACACAGGTCCAGGCAAGTCCCAGTGCTTCACTTGGCTCCGAGATCTTCTTTCAGGGCATCTCCTTGCCCTGCAGACACAGAGGAACTTCTTCTCCCCTTAATGTAGTGTCGGTTCATACCT
Source organism: Spea multiplicata (assembly GCA_009364415.1). Taxonomy (NCBI): domain Eukaryota; kingdom Metazoa; phylum Chordata; class Amphibia; order Anura; family Pelobatidae; genus Spea; species Spea multiplicata. The sequence goes on from VKOC01016329.1 coordinate 142,631, forward strand.
GTGTTTAATTCAAACCTTCTTCTTGTTGTAGGTACTATTTGTTGATAACTGGAGGGTATTACACGGACGAGAGTCATTTACAGGATACAGGCAACTTTGCGGCTGTTACCTCACCCGGGACGATGTATTGAACGTTGCACGTCTACTTGGCCTAAAAGCTTGAGATGAGATATAATAAACTCCACGGCAAACCTTTTCCAAAGCATTTTACTTACCATCCAGAGAGACAGCAGGTTGCTTATTGAGTCTCCCACAATCCCTGAATTCTGAAGGTTTTTCGCACTTTTTGAAACCAGTTTCTTTTTTTTACTGGCCGAGGCCAAGACTATCTTTTAAGGTTTTAAAGCTGATTTTTGTTCTTAGCTCCCAATTTTACTCCCTGATATGATTTTAAAAAATATACTACCTTCCTACTAAACCTCCCGCAAGTACAGAATTACGGACAAGTAAGACGAGACATGCAGCTGAATTCAAGACAGCCTCTTGCTCTTCATGTAGGCCAACATAAAGGTCAACTATGGTTGAGGACATTGATAACTGGACACCAGCACTTTGAAATACAAATTTGACTCTGATCGCCTGGTTGTGAATTAAAAACATCTGCTTTAATGCTATCGGGCATTCCGTTTATAAGAGCCAAGATTATTTTCCAGCTAATTATGCAAACTCAGCTTTAATATAGGAATTGTCAGCATTTATTAGCGTTCATGAAATCCCATCTGACGCAGGATATCTGGTACGCTCAGATCAGCATCTGAAACGGCACTTGACCATGTTTTTGTTCTGGTTTTTTTTTTTACATTTTCAGGTAAATTTTAAGTGCCTTTTGGTTCGTGCTCAACGTCATTTGTAAAAACACCACTACAGTGATGTTTATTGTACTCAATTAAAATTATTGTCAGCATTTTTATTATAAATGTGATGGCGCTATATAAAACAATAAACTAATAATAATTGTCTATTTGGTTTCAGGATTTTTGTCTCCAAACGCTGTCTAGATCAGTAAATATTCTGCACGCGTTTCCATCATTGATGGAATTAACTGCATTTCATTTATCAGCTGTATTTATATAACTTTATCCACAGCAATGGGCAGCTAAACCCCATTCTTCTCAATAAAGAGGCCTGTATACGTAATCGATAAAGCATACCTGAGGGAGAAAAGAATATACAAGATAACAATGTAACACAACGCAGTTTAGAGGCGCATGTAGAAAACTACTCTATGAAACAAAAGAAACGTGGGAAGTTCCTTAGTGTTGCTTAGGTTCTGTGTTTGCTTACATGTCCTATGGATCCAAGTGTGTCTCGCTAATTCATACGCATCTCAAACTGGGATGGTTTCATTTATTTACATCCTTTGCCACGGCGTCTGTGGGAAAGGAACAGACTCCACCTGGGGAAAGTTTTTCAAAGGAGAAAAGGTTTTCTGGTTAAGTAACAAGATCAGCTCTTGCTGCCAGTTTGAAGAAGAGAGAGTGGTGGAATCACTCAATTAAAAAAATAATTACCCTGATATCGGGGATATATGTGTGATTATTGCAAAATAATAGACTGTAAGCTCGTTTGAGCGGGACCCTCCTCGCCTGTTGTCTCTGTAAGTCAAATTGTTATGTTACATGCTACTTATGTCCTGTCCACCCATTGTACAGCGCTACAGAATTTGATGGCGCTATATAAATAATAATAATAATAGAAAGAAGTGATATCTTGAACTGTTTTTAGAGGTCGAACTAGGAGATTATTCATCTTGAGAAAGACTACAATTATTTTTGTTTAAACAATTTATTCAATAATGAATAGTATACTTAGGGTATAATTTTCATTTACATTCTTTGTTAAATCCAATTTCCCGAAACGACAAGGCCCTAATTACTTGGTCACGTCGAAAGCCGTCTCATAAGGCATCTGTAAAAGGCTGCAGAGCGGATGAATGTGAACTGAGATCCTTTGTAGTCTGAATCCCAGGAGGTAGAAAAGAATTCAGTGTTTGGCGAGCAAATATGTGTTTAGTATACAAGAAATGTTTGAGAAGAGGAACTATTGAGAGAAGACATATGTGAGGTAAAGGGAGGACGCGCATGCTCAACCTGGAAAGTGGGGTTTAAGACAAGTTCAATTTTTATAGTATACATTTATGAACGGAATTAATATTGCCTGAATTTTATACTACTGTCTGTGACGGTCCTACTAAAGAAGTAGGCAAATGCATTCTTCAGAACGGACATACTTGTGCATCACTGTCATTATTATTGTTAATATTTATTCATTTATTTAGCGCAGTCATATTCGGCATGGCTGGACAAAGGGCGAATAGGATGACATAAATAGTGCATCGCAGAACAACTTGGACTGGACATGAATGAGCTTACAATCCATGCGAGAACCTAATTTCGTGTGCTGGAGTCCTCGCCTTTAGACTGTCTGAGCCAATCAACAACAAGCAGCAACTTAACAATAGGGCAGAGATAAGTCAATAGGGAGGAATAATCACGCATCCAGAGAAAATGATTAAATCAAGATATTTTTCCATAGTATATTTTTTTTTAGTTGATATTAAAGCTTATAAAAATGCCTTGTAACATTTTATTGAAATAATAGTGCTACCCATGCTGGTATCTTTTTAAATTATATTTTTATAATTGATGCCGAAATGTCCGATATGAATTATTTGCCAAATCTGCTTAAATATATGAAAATATCTTTAAAATAAACTACTGGACATTTCTACTTTTGACCCTTTTCTAAAGTAAGATGAGTTTGCATCACCGATCGCTATATCTCATCATTCATTTACTTGGCAAGTGCCTGCTAACATCTGCCGGCCCAAAGAACCGGGTCCCGGCGCCTCTGCCCCCAATCTATACTCCTCCAACAGCTGTTTGTAGCCCCAGCCGCTCATTATGTTAAGCAAATAGCCCTTAGTGGATCTGTCATTTCAGTCATTCCTCCGCAGGTTTCATCGCATAAAGACACACAAGCCTAGAAAACGTTTTTCAATTTCTATGGCAACGTCCTATCAGCGCCTACTATTAAGTGCCAAGTGTCAGAAGTGATAAAGTGTTCCCGGCTTGGTGATGGAGTTATTTCTCAGAAGGGTTTAGGCATTCGGCAGTACTGGGAACGATTCTTCTTAATGCTGCATTTAATTGTAAAAGTCTGAAATTCAGCAGAGTGGGGGAGGGGGGGTAGGTGATTTTCACTTTCCTTATCGGGCAATGTTGCGTGCTAACTACCTTTTCTCAGAACTGTTATATTTTTGGTGGCTTCGGTCTGTATTCGCAGAAAATGACTAAACTCACTAAGAAACATTAATCGATCATTTTCAAGAAACAATGCCTCGATTTTTTTTCTGTGGGTTAATTTTCTGTAATAAACCCACGTGACAAATGAAGCGACCACCTTATAGCATCATAGTTAACCCCTTAATGACAAAGCCCGTACATGTATGGGCTCAAAATGCATTGTTTTCAATGGGTTTTCGGGACCACCCATTGTCCTTAAGGGGTTAATACCTCAACATTTGGATTTTTTTGCATAAATTTTCATTTCACGTCCGATCCGGATAAATTAATATATTTGTATATGAAAGGTGATGGATTTATATCGATGACAAAAATAGTACAGTTTTCTGACATGTATTTAATGGTTTATAGCTTATATGGTTAACAGTCAATTCATTTGGAAACAAAAATGAAATCACAATATCAATAGCATATTTAGTAGACTTTAAAACAGTCCCACACTATATATACACAGACTCTAAAGGAGTCACATTATTGTCTGATGTTATTGAGTGTCTTGAAATCTGAAATCAATGCATTAAAAGGAAAGGGTTCATATAATTAACTAAAAAGTTCATGTTTTCTGCTCGTTCTCTCCAGGGGGAATGTCACCTTCCAGTAAGGTTAGGGTTGCCACATTGGCCACGTATACATTTCAAATGATGCCGACCTGTGCATGTAAAGTGCTGCCCCCTGCAGTATGTGGAATATATAACTGAATAACTGATTATAATTGAATATTGTTTATATATTCCACATAGTGCAGGGTAGCACTTTGCAGGTCCTCGTCATCAACTTATAAAATGTATAATGACAATATGGTAACCTTACATGATTTTTGGGTATAATATGTATTTCTATTTCTATGGCATAGGATCATCAGTATTCTTACTGCCTTGGGGTAACTGCAAAGCTTTGAACGCGTATACAAAAGTTGCGTTATTTTAATATTATTCATTTCATATCACTAAGAACCGGATAAATGGCGAGTAAAAATATATATGAAAGCTGTTAAGCTGTATAGTAAAACATACATTTGTTTGGACTTTTCACTGCCTAACACAAATCTTCTTAAATGGCCACAGCAGTAGTTATTTTATAGGGGCTGATGCCAAGTTAGGCAGGGATTTACTGTTGAAGAATGATGTCATCTATGTGCACAACTTGCTTTGTAAACACACCTTTACACAAAGCTTCGGAGCTGTAGAACACTGTGATACAATTGTATTTCGCAAACATTCTTAGCTCAGTAAAGAAAGGGACACCGAGGAGAGGAAAGAGGGGCAAAGGGGGTTTGGTCCCAAAGAACACCAGTTATTGTTCAGTAACACTTCTTAAAACGTTTGTCTCCTACCATGTGCACGGGATTTCCAGGCCATTAAACCAGCATTAGAAGCAAATACTCAAAAGGTGGTAAGAACAAAAAATGTAACTAAACAAAATATGTTACAATATAGTATATCTAAATACTTCTTTCAAACACTGGCTAACATGATAATGTACATAATATGTATTCCATTGATTACCATTTACCTAACATTACCAGATAAGTATCAATCTCTTTTGCTGATCACTGTTTTTTATGGTTATATAGACTTGTACAAAAATGGACCAAAAGTGATTTGGACACATTTTTGGTGTCCTGCCCTTTTGGTTGGAACAAAATTTTCAATGGCTTTTTCCATTGGGGAACAAAGTTTGTTGTCATTCTCACACACTCTCATTCTCTCTCTCAATATCTCCCTACCTTCTCCGCCAGCTGCTTCCGTGTCTCTGTCTCCTTTTCTGCTGCTTTGTTCTTCTGTCTTCTTTCTTCATCCGTTTCTCCCCAGTATTAACTCCGTTAACCAGGCCTCTTAGAGCAATTCGGCAAAAGGGCGGAGCCTCCACACACACTCTGTCCACGGATTGGCAGAAGGGAAACTCTTTTTTGCAAAAGTGCTCCTGGAGGCCTGGGTGACAGAGCTAATATTGGGTGAAGAAAGAAGAAAAGACAGAACAAGTAGAAGACGGTAAGGAGACATTGAGAGAGTGAGAGAGTAAAAAAAAGGAGCAAAATGGAAACGAAAATTCTGAGCTTTGTTTTTGTTTGTTTCGTTGGGGTCCCTCCTCAAATAAAATTGGCAAATAAAGCCCCTCGAGCTGTCTACACTGCAAAGTGTTTTCTTCATCAGAAACATTCTGCAGGACACCTGAATACCAGAAGATGCACTGTAAGGGCATAACCATGTATTCCCAATGACTGTGCATGCGCCTACGGGGCATTTGGCAGACACCACGGCCTGCCAAATGAGAAACTTCCACTCAGATTTCCATAGGAAAAAACAGTAAATAAACTATAAGGGCTCTAATAGTTTTTTTGAAGAGTTATTGAAGAGTGCATAATACATAAATGTATAGAGCCCTCTAATAGGGCTCTATACATTTATGTATTACGCACTCTTCAATATAGCCTTCATCATTGCTGACCCTAGAGCAGGAACATCAGACATTCGAAAAGAGACAGCAGCCCATCAGCAGAAAAATGGAAAAATGTTTCCTAAAATTATCAACTTTTTAACAAAAACAGGGCTTGAGTGAACATTAGCTAAGTGTATAAGGGCCCTTTGTATGTTTCCTTTTTAATTAACGTATTAAAGTATTAGTGTACTGATATTTCATTGGGTAATTAATCATAGGCACTATACACAAGCATTCTGGAAATTCTGGTTAAAATGGTAGAGGTTTGGTACCATGACAGCTATACATTCTTGGCAAGCCAATGCAAGCAGCCACCTTTCGGGATCTCTGTTCCTCTGTCACAGGAGAGAACACAGTTACAGTAAAGAAGTGAGCCGCACTCAAGTACATATTTAAGAGAACTGCTGAGTTTCGGGCCGCGATGGCTGTGGGAGGTTGTAGACGTAGGAGCTGTTGTGGTCTTGATTATTCATAATGAGTTTAATTTTCCCTTGGAAAGTGCAAATGATAGCCCTTCTGAAGCTGTCTGACAAGAAGAAATAAATCACAGGGTCCAGACAACTGTTGAAGGTAGATAAACACAACACTAACTCATTGGTGATATGCAGAGTCTGTTTCCAGGGCAGGCTGGAAATGACTTCAATCTGGGCTAGGATGTAAGGGACTCTCACAACGTGGTATGGAACAAAGCACACAATGAAGATAACCAAGACAACAAAAGTCTTCTTCATTGCCCTGCTGCTGTTCCTTTTTGTTTGTGGCTGTGTTCTTCCCAGGAAGGCAAGGTGGAGTTTGGCTGATATTTTTCCATAAAAATAGACAAAGAGTAATAATAGAATGAAAAAGACGATCACTGCAGAAAAATTGATTGCAGCTCCAAGGTGCCCCTTCTGCTTGAAGTGGAAGCATTTATGACTGCAGGGTTCATTGCTTTTCTGTTCGAAGAGAAATGGGACTATGGAGACCACGTTAATTAACCAGACCACTTGGGTGGCTCTGGTGCTCCATGAAACACTATGGATTTTGAATTGCTTCAGAGGTCGTATAATCTTAAGGTAGCGATCAAAGCTGATCAGGCTCAGGAACATAATACTAGCATACATGTTTAAGTAGAAAAAGGCACCTATGACCTTGCAGAGGATCAAAGGGCCATCGTTGTTTTGATAAGCCACTCGGAAAGGTAGACAGAGAGCTAACAGGAGGTCAGCCACTGCCAGGTTCCTCATATATATAACCATGGAGGTGCATCGTTGACTGTTTGCCCAAAACACAAAGAGGGCTAAAGTGTTGCTCAGTAAACTGACGCCGCACACGAAGGAGTACATAACCGGAAGTATGTCTGAGAGGACTCCGTCATGGATAAGGCAGACGTTTACATGCAGAGCCATGGACACATTGTATTCCAACATGAGCAGCTCTGTCGTCAAGGAAGCTGGCAACGTTGTTAGAGACTCCATTATGTGCCTGGGAAATTAAACAAAAATACATATTTTAAACACTACTACGACAAACGTAATGTCCTATCTGAAAGAGATATCAGCTGTTATCTAAATCATTCTTGTTAGGTGGAAGTTATGTGCAAATCTAGCTAACTATAGTAGAAAATAAAACAATGAGCAATGAGTGGTATTGTGTTCTGTGCTTTATACACGATACGTTATTATTAATCTGTATTCTCAACATACTGGAACCTTCCGGACCAGGTAGCAATTTAATATTTCGCAACGAAACCAGGGTGGAAACCAACAAACTGAGACACTTTTTATGAATGGTGTGTATTCAAGACAGTGTGTTGTAACGGCAATGTTTTAGCCAATTTACCTAACCCAGTAGCTACCTGGTCTTACGGTTGTAAAGATACAGTACATAGTTAAGTTGGTGAAAAAACATCCATCAAGATCAACAAAGAACCATCTTATGCATTTCCCAATTTGCATAAAAAAACAATTCTTGGTGACTCCAGGGGTTAAATAAACCCACGATCAATACCTTTAAATGACTATGTATACCCCTGAATACCCTTCCCTGCCAAAAAGCCACCCAGTTCTAAACAGTCTGCACAGTACTTGTGGTGAAACTATTGAGTTTAAAGTGAAGAATACATTTAATTTTAATAATGATGTAATTGTAGCTCCACTTGTTATCTGCTCTGTCTGACGCTTATGGTTTCCTCTACAAGGTCCTCATTTCCATACCTGGGATCTCCCCGGGTGAAGCGGATGAGCTATCAATCTAAATATTTTTTACAAACCATGACTAGCTTCCCAATTCACAAACGATTAAGGCATTAACATAAGTATTACAAACACCCACCAGCCGTATCCCTAGTATCTGACGGGTAACATACTGTATATAAAATGTTTTAAGGCGTAAACTGGCCCATGTCTACTAAAGTAGCTTCAGCTGTTAAGTATCTAGGCTCAACTTAAGAAAGCATCACCTCCACCAGGCTCTTTTCCAGTTTATAAAACACCTGTTGCTGTACTTTGGGTGAGGAGCACAGATCCACTCTTTTATGTCCTTATATATTATATCCACTCTTTTATCTCCTTATATATTATATCCATGCAATGTTTGGTTGCTCAAAAAAAATCAATGTTGCCTAACTACGCTTTTGGATTAGGAATGTGGTAAAAAATACACAAAATTCTGATTATTTGGCTTTAAATATTACATAGAATTAAAGTTAAATGTTGATAATGTTGACATTTCTTCCAACTTTTTCGTTCCAGGATCTTTTATCATTATGTACGCATCATAGGTATGTACAGCATATATTTTTCGTTAACGTGGGTATTTCATTAGAATTACGCCACTCGGTTTGCAAACAACCTGCATATTATGAATGGATATCTGAGCTGCTTTGCAGGTTGGAGAGTCACATGAGTTGTGTTAACCCTTTAATCTAACAACTCAAATTTTAGTGAACGGACCCCAAATAATCCCCTGACTTCCAGCCGATGTACAAACGACACCCAAAAACAGTCATTCGCAAAAAAATAAGCAAAAACACAATGTGAAAAATTGCACAGATCAGTCCATTTGTCCTCTGCCTTGCATTATAGGTTTACACTGCCTTAAGATTAAACAAAAGTTTATTTTCAGTTATACGTGTCAAAAAGTCATACTTTTGACACAGTTACGTTCTACTAGATCGCTCCCATTGTCCTAATCCTTCTGAGAGGATCTGCAGCTTCCGTTTGATCTCCCTCTCTCCATCTATCTATCTAAAGCATGGATATTTAACTCATTAATTGCCCCATGGAGTTCGCTTTCCCAGCAGATTATATTTATCAGTCATAAATTGGCATCACATACATTTTTTTTTCTACATAGGAAATGATGTTGAATAAACGTACTGTTCTTCTCCCAATTATGGGAAACCTCGCTGTCCTGGAGATTCAAGGAAACAGTCCCAACAGCTGCAGAGTTTACAAGTCCGTGAGAAATCATTCATCAAATGGGGTTTGTTTTCCTGCGTTAGTAACTAGTACTTAGCAAGCACCACAAAAACATTTGCTTGCGGCACTCAGTGGTCACAGGTTCTACTGGACGGGACCGATAGCACTCAAAAATATTTTTTTTTTAATTAAAAAAAATGTTTATAAAATTGCAATAGTTGTGTGTTTTACATCCACCAGCGTTAAAGCCAGATTTTACATGTTAGGTCGGTCATGTACAACTCAGAAAGTGAGGGCCATGTTACTCCGAGGGAAACAGCGGTAGGCTGCGCAGTAGCAAAACACTATTCAGTATTTTTTTTAATAATATTAAATTGCTTGGCAGTGATTTTCAATTAATAAAATACAGGTGTTTTGGGGTTCCTATAAATACTTATTTTTTTCTTTGATCATCACCCCCCCCCCCCCCTTTTTCTTTAGAGCAGAAGAAACTGTGTTTCCTCCTCTTGTCTGCAGTACTGCTTTCCTGATTACATGTGTGGTCAGTGGCAGGAAAACATCAGAAACCCCAGCACCACTGCACAGGGGCTCTAAGTCTAAGCACCTCCATTACGGTAATATAACATATGCGTCCTGTAGCTCACAACTATTTTGTGACATTTCTTTGTTTTTTATTATTTTTATACTAAACATTATCTCTGGCGTTTTATGTTTGAAATTGCTGTCTAGAATTTATAACTGCTGGCAATGTCCAATCTAAGACATCCAACAAAATATTGCTGACATCACAAATGACATCATCATGAGTATGGTATAATGAAAATAAGTAAAGTACTCGTGAACATAGGGGGTCTATTGACTTAGGGCTGCGTTGGCCCAAGCTCCACGATAAAAATTCACAATTCTTGTTTTGGGGAATATACTGACTTTTTAGGTGTGGCATCTCCGCAAATCTAGTTGGAGTTCTTCAACACCAGAGATCCCAAATGAGGAACTCTGCCGATCTGCTTAATGTGGGATAACATGCAGGAGATGAGAGATGCTCAGTAATTATCGATTCTCCGATCTATTTAATGCTTGTAATCATTTATTACACAAGATAGTTTTATGGACTGGGATTTTTTAATGATATGGTTACAGCTATTACATCCACTGGAATGATTTCTCTAACACATCGAGAAAACCAATGAACAATAGCTATAGGAAATAAAGTTTTCTTACATATATGTTCAAAAGTTACTTAATTTAGTATTTATTTCTCACACTGCCATGTATTGATGAATTAGGGCTCTCCCTATAATGCCCTAAACCCCAAACACACTATATATATAGTATAGGGTCCTCAGAGTTGGGGGTCTAGGGCACAATAAGTGCTTATTTTAATATGAAAAAGGTGGGAATGTAAATAATCCTAAACAGTTGTCTATCACACAAACTGGTTCTAAAAATAAGTAAACTAAGACTTTTTCACAAACTGGATTAAAACAGCAGAACTTCCAAACTGGTGCTTGTATTTACTACTTCTTATTGTCCCATGACTATGAAACTGCTTGGGGGCAACTGGGATGCAGTAAAACACAGATACTACAAACAGGTCAGATTCAAATAAAGACCATTATAGTCTGTTTAACCCTTCAAGTGCTAAACTAGAGAAAGGAGCATTGGGGGTAAAGGACAGACACTCACCTCTAGCAGTCATAGCAGCTCTTTCTCCTTGTGATTGTGTGAGGTTCTTGCTGTAAATGACTTGAAGAAGTGATGAGCTGCATTTCCCCACAATATCACCTGCTGTTCTCCATCTGATGACGTAGAGTTTTGCGATCTGCTCCTTTTTTGGGTCAGAAGGGGCGTGGTCACCGTACTCTTTACATTACAGGGGGCTGACCCAATACTTGGAAATTGATACACATTGCAACACCAAGCTATGTAATGTTTACGTCCCCTGTATGGTGATCATAGCCAATGAGCTGACCCTGACACCCTTTCAATATTAACCCTTTAGTAGCACAGTGTGAAGATTATTTGTAGTGACTTGCCAAAATGTGCTTGCCAAATGGCTGTAACACTGGTCCCCTTGGACACCTTGACCTGTCATTATTTTAAGATTCCACTAAGTGTATCACTTATACTCAAACAGATAAAACTGAGAGTTTTATATATGATCATAGCAGCTGCAGACTGTGCAACCCTGATAATCTGCCCCTTCAGCCTGAGACCCTGGGGCAAAAACCCAAGACTCAGAGTCAAACCCTGAGAGTTCCAGGGCATGATGGTGATTGCTTTAATTTATTGTGTGAATTAACTGTTTGAGCACAAAACACTGCACTTGCTTTTGGAAGTTAAGGGGTTACCATAAAAGGTCCCTCCTTATAATAACAAATTCTAATAAAACTGATTTCCCCCCAAATAAGGTAAACTGACGGTTATATACAGGAACAGATATACTCAATGAGTCAAATGAGATAATAAGTACATATTTTACTTTACTGAGAGGGTGGTAGACAAGTGGAACGGCCTCCCAGTAGAGAAGACAGCTGTTAACACAGTAAGGGAATTTGAACATGCCTGGGATATGCATATAGCAATCCTGAATAATATTACAAAAAGACCAAGAACTGATTACGCATAGAAGAGCAGGTAGACTAGATGGGCCAAATTCCGTGTTTTCTATGTAAAAAGGCTCAATCTTTTCTGTGCCAAATGGGTGAAGAATATATTACAGGATGCAGACGTAGCTCACCTATTGTTTGTGAAGTGAGAACTGTTGATAACTTTTTTGCTGCACCTATAGCCTATTTACCACTGTATTTCTTATATGATTGGCAATGGATAATAAAGGGTTATAATATACATTGGTTTACATAATGCTGGAAATGATATGGGACATTACATATTAGATAGATAAGGGTTAAGGAAAGTGGCTACTAAACAAGTATTTGGCTGTTACAGTATCCATTGTTTTTTGTTTGTTTGTTTCGGTTTCAATTTGGCACAACAATTGTACATTTGGTACACTGTAAAATATTTTGACTCATGAAAAGAATTCTCAACCAGTTTGGGTCGCATGGAAATTGCAAACTGGAACATTACCGTTTTCTAGCATTTAGTGTGGCCATTTAACCCATTGAGCGCTGGAGTTCGGGGCACATTTTTCTTCTTGGGAGATGGACAATTTTCATAACTTTGCTAGAGTTTGCTAGAGATGATAAAACTATACAAAAAATGTATTTTCCCCCAAATTTCCCTCATACTTCCTGTGGTCTACAAAAGGTCATCAGCTTGTTTTTTTTTTTTATGCATGTATGTAAATAAATCTGACCTGTGTGGTAGCACAGATATTTACTGCCCCATATAATGGTATACCAGCAAAAAAAACAAAACAAAAGTAATTAGTAATAAATAAATCATTTTTGTTTCGGAAAACAGTTTGATATTTTTACTGCTGATGTTATGTAGGCTGAGACATTTCACACAGAGTCTCGAAGGGTGAAACATCATATTCCAATCACAACTATTTCATGTGTGCGTTAAAACTTTGTTTGATTGATTGTGCTGAAAACATACATTTCCATATGTTAAAGGCGCTGTTCCCAATTCAGTTGTAATGTAGAGTTCTAGGCAAATAACCTGTAACCGATCTGTCATTTGTATTCCTTCTAATGGAAAACTTTTAAGAAGTGAATTCATTTTCTAGGACAATCGTCTATCCGTGCCTAGCGGTCAAATGATTAAATATAATTTATGAGATGGGTTTGGGCATTCAAAATTACTAGGAATTGTGTTTCTGATGCTGTATTTAGTTACAAACGTGTTACATTCAGCACATTAGGTGAAAAGGCATATTTAGAATAATTATATAATTTATGTTCTCATCTCGATCTGTGAGTTTAGTCCTCAAATAGCTCCATCTGGCTTAAAGAAGAAAACATGATGGGAGGTAAGAGGGGGTAAGGGACTGAGGGCGTGAAAGAGTATGTGTAGCGTGAGTGTGTATGTGTAGTTGTGAGGGGTTATCACGTGTGTTAATGGTGTGTGTTAGGATGTGTGTGTATGTGTAAGTGTGGGTATTAGAATGATTGTGTATGTTAGCACAAGTGCCTTTGTGTAAGTGTATGTTAAAATGACTGTGCAAATGTGTGTTAGAGCTTGTGTTAGTGTGTAAATATGTGTGCCATTTCGTACGTTACTTACAGATGGGGACAAGTGGTCAAGTCGTCTCTGTATATGCATTTATGGAACTTGTTCTAATAAACCTTTTTTTTAATTTAAATGTAAAAGCTGTTGGTGGGTGATCACTGGCAGTGGCTGACTTTTTACATATCTAAACATGCATGCATGCAAATCCCAGCCTGCCTGTACCCTTTCTATTCATTTGGATTCCAGCTCTGAAATGACCATTCTTTAAGTATGTAAAGTATTATTAAGATTCTTTACATTCTTGTAAAAGGCACAGAAGGTGGGCTTGAGTCAATTGGATGCAAACATAGCTTAAAAAAGAAAAGTGTGCACACTCAGCTGTTCCTTGCACCTGGTCTGTGTCTTCTCACGGTTTTGAATGCACTAAATAGGCAGACATTCTATTGTTACAGTTGTCTTTGCAAAGAGCCCAAGTTCACAATACACAATAGAAGATGACTATGTGCAAGCAGGAACCTCTGTGGGAGGAAAAGGAAAATGACCTTGCGCAGTGGTGAATGCACACAATGCCCCATGACCTTTCAGTATAGGAAGTAAAGATATCCATTAGAACCCTTAATTCACTAGATGCATTACTGTGAATACCTACCTACATGCTTTATACACAGCTAAAATGTAATAACATATGTACTTTACTTTTATACCTACAAAGATATATGTGATTAAGTCAACAAACAATACACAACATTTAACCCCTTCACGGCAAAGCCCATACATGTGCGCGCTCACAATGCATTGCCATCAATGGGTTTAAGGACAACGCATTGTGAGCCCGTACATATACGGGCTTTGTCATGAAGGGGTTAAATAACCCACAGGACTGTGATTCACAGATTTCAGCTCACTGTTCCTATTATGGGGGGGAAAAAATCTCAATCAGCCAATCAGACTCGAATCGACCTAGTCCAGATCACAAACATGAACCAAGTTTCATCTGAATAAGGGAACCAACAACCTAAGACATAATTGATTGAGTTTACTGAAAGACAGATCATATATATCATGTACAAGGTACAACCTAAAATCACTAATAGGGGTCTTTGTGATGTCTTTAGCAGAAAATAAGTTGGGGATAAATTATCAGGCTTTAAAAAAAAGTGAAGAATAATTAGTTGCAAAATTCCTTTAGTAAGCCTATTTGTTACAGATGGTAGAAAACAACTGCCCCCCTTAGGAATGATTTTACGGTATATCCAGTAGCAATGTTCCATCTAATTTTTCTTAGTTGGCGTGCGCAGAAAATTTCTCTTATGCAAAAATTTGCACAGAGCAAAAATTTTGTGCGCACAATTTTTGGACGTGTGCGCTCTCTTAAAAAGCTATGTGCGCGCGCACAAGTGCACAGCTTAGAGGGAACACTGTCCATGAGTGCTCTTTTTACCAAATGTATCAGTTCACTTTAGTCTGTCAATTCTAGTTTTGCCGGACCCTTTGAATATATGTATTTGAAGAAGTTATATAAATAAAACATAATATTAAGTCCAGGGATGCCCTGTCCTTGTCCGCATCTTATTGTTGTTGGTGTATCAGTATGCTTCGTGCACAAGTCTGCCCCCTTGTGTCACCTAAGAAACATGCATATCATATTAAGGCAGACTGCACTGAAGATCAGCTTAGCCAAGTATATACAGAAACAAGCAATTTTTTTAAATTTTGCCTCTTAGGGAGACAAAAACCTCCACGACTCCAAAAGTCAACCGGATTTCTCCTTGTATCAAGAAGCTCTAAAATATTAATGTTTATTCATTTATATATTGACAGGAAACACCATACAAAGAAGCAACAGCATGAATGACCTAACTCTGACACTAAACAGTTCTCGGGTACAAAAAGTGGATGTGGAGGATATGGCAAATGTCCAAGGGCTATAAGCAGAGTGGGGGCTGTGGATCAGCTCAGGATGAGTGTCCTGTTCCCTACTCAGGATTGAGAGGTTCATAGCATCCTCTGTGTGGGTTTCCGGGAAAAAACATACAAAACATAGTCCTAAAATTAATTTTTCAGGATTATCAGCAAAGCGTGTGCAAAAGGACAGACCAAATATTGTGCACTCCTCTTTGTTTTTTTTTCAAGTAATATCACTATACATTATCAAAGTTTAACTCCAGTGATTTCATTGGAAATAAGGACTGGATTGGCTATTGTCAATTTATAGTAAAATCTTTGTAATTGAACTCTACATTATACGGTGCCAGTTCAGGGTTTCTTGTAGGAGCAAATCACAATGGTCAGTGTCCTCCTATAACTGAACAGTATAGAAATCTTCTATTATATTTTCAATTGGCCTTAACATCACTGGTCCAACTGAGCATTACGGGCACTCCTGTGTATAACCTCACACACCCTACCTTACTGTTCTGGTGCCAGAAGACCCAGTGTTGGTTAGTAGTAATAACTTCTTCAGCTATAATCTAATATTATATTATTAGGTCCTTTAACTTATATTTGTCTCAGGATATTTTAGGATCCGGCGATCCACTATGGCTCCTTCTGCAGCATGAGGAAACACTCACTTCTTCTCTTGGGTTTGTAGGACCAGGACCTCTAGTTTAGAAAAAAATGTGTTGCAAACTCGCCTTGTATTCTGCATCCGGATTAATTTTGTTGACTATACAATCTCCAAATTGTGTATAAACCATTAAACTGAAGCAAAAGTCAATTTTTTCATGTTTTCATTCTATGAATTCTAGGTTTTGCAATCCTTCCTTCAGACATTGAAACACGTTAAAATAAAGGTTTTCATTTTAACTGGCAACACAAATGAAGTATCTTCATTTTCTAATTACATCTATGTAGCGATCATTTTTTTATTTTTTCATGACGTCCTCAGAACACGAGTGATTTCCTTTTCGGTAATATATAGTTTATGGGTGGTATTTTGATGTTTAGAGGTATTTGTACCCCCCAAAATCATGATGTGTGCCTCCCTGGTTCCACTGTTTGCACTTGGGTGATTTGGGTGTCTCTTGGTGCCATGTAAAGCACTTTTTGTTTATTCTTTCTTGTTCCAGATAGCTCAATGGGATGCATTCATAGTTAATCTGTGGGGGTAAACTGAGTTAAAGGGAAATAATTGGTGAATGAAGGCCTCTAGCATAACCAACGTCAAATAGTTCTGCACCTCATGGTTTCTACAGAAGTTCCCATATGGTCTAGCGGTTAGGATTCCTGGTTTTCACCCAGGCGGCCCGGGTTCGACTCCCGGTATGGGAATGACAGCTTTTTTTTCCTTTCCAGAGAGAAAAAAATTTAATTTTTTGTAATCCATCTCCCTTGTGGCAAATGAATTAAACATTATATATATATATTTTTTAAAAAAAAATAAAACATTGTGGTGTGAATAAACTCCATGCTTAAATTTTGATCGACAGTTATTTACAGTATTTACTCATTATTTAATAACAGTGAGAAGTCACAAAACAATCACCTAGATTGTTTGTCATAAATGAGGAAGATGGAAACATTCCAAAATGCACTGCATTGTGGGTTGTTTTGCAACTTCATTTCAGTAAACTCGTTCCTTTCTCAGCTGAAGCCACGGTGAGATTTTTCTGCAGCTATGGCTTTGCCAATGCATTGCCTTTTGGAGGAATCATTACTCACAGCCTGCATGAACCTCGGTAAAAATTTAATTCAGCAATGTCTTCAACAAGAGGTTTTGTCCTTGGATGGCTCAAAAGATGTATTGCATGGTGCCTGTCAGGCCCTTTCAGAAGCAATCCTGAAGAGTGTGCAGCTCCGGATATTAGAAGATGGATGTGTCACTCAAAAAGAGATCCTTTCTTTTGCATGCAGAGAATTGGCTAAACTCATAAAAACTCAATGTCCACGTGGCCCAGGTGAGATGTCCCGAATGGAGGGGGAGCTAGAATACATGCTATCAGAAGGCTCTTTGGCTACCAAATTGTCAGAAGTCATCAACACTCGAGAACTAGTGGAATGTGTGTGTAGTCGACATGAGGCTGGGCTGAGGACGGTGCTTCTGACAGCCTGTCAGTGGCTGATGAATGACATAAAAGCACTTTTCTTATGTGAAGAATTATGGAGCAACTTCTTTGGTGATGAACATTTCGTTTGTGTAGCTATCTACACACACCTGAGGCCTCTACTAAGCACCATGGTTTACCAGATCAATATACGACCTTATAGAGCATGGGAGCAAACTCATCTCACTGGACGCATTGCCATCGAAAGATCCACCACATTTCAGGAAAAAATGAATAATATAAGGTATAGCAGAAAAGGTGAATACACAGAATCATTGAGTTACAATGACTCCTGTATATTTCCAAATTTAAGCAAAAAGGGATCGCAAAACTTCTTTAGTGAGCATGAGAAAAAACAAAGGTGCCACACGGATCAGGCAAACTATATGAACCAAAGTCATGATTTCAAAATGGTTATTAATAACAGAGAAGCCCAGATCAGTTATGTTATTGAGTTTTTGAGCATTGAGCTAAAGCAAAAATGTTCTCCAATGGTTCTAAAGCTGTGGTATGTACTGATTAACACTAATGTATTTGTTAGCAGTGATTTCTATAAGGAAAGAGTGTGTTATCTCATTACATTTGGAAGGCATCCAATGAACTCATTTGAATTGCTTAGCTTAGATAGGAGTGGGGACAGCTCTTTTAAAGCAGACGTAACAATAAGAGAAGTGAGTCGTCCAATTTGGCCCAAGGATAAATCAGTGGTCAAAAGACTGTTTACTGATCCAAGATCTCAGGTAATTGAAGAATCTGAAGACAGGGGCAACCAGTGCTTGCAGATATGGAGAATTGGTTCTAAGAAAACTGATAAAAGATACCCAAAAGCAGTAAGTGTTAAATCTGTAGAAAGCAGAAATGTAAGCGTACAAAGTCATGAACAAAATCATACAATGCATGCAAAGAAGACCACTGGATGTTTCCACTTCTCTAAAACCAAAGAAGGCATAGATGAATTCTGAATATTACATATTGTAAAACATGATTACTGTATAAGATACGTAGAGTTTAACGTGACTGTTATTCTTTTCTACTTGAATCAAATGAATTACTCAAATTTCACAGTTGGGTTCTTTGCACATACTTGTGTAAGAATAAAAAATGTATGATGACTGGTTTTAATACAAACATTGCAATATTCAGCCTTTTAGCCAATGCATTCCCAATGGCCATTTCAATCAGCTAAACATGTAACATACATACAAAACCAGTAACCATATTACCTCCTTACCTTGGGGCACTGTTGAAAAGTCTGAACCACAAAGCAGCTTCAAAACACAGCTGTCACAACTAAAGATTATATTGTATAATGCTTCTCATTGCCTTATAATAGGGTCACCAAAATTCATCTCTAACATAGCTCACCTATGAAATATATGTACTGTAAATTAACATTACACTAATAAAAACACTAATATTATCGATGCAGTCTGGATCTTTTATATTTATCTACAATTAAATGGGAAGCCCTTGCATATAGCACAAAGCTTGTTAACACATCGGCGTGAATTAGAATGTTAGCTAGATTTATGACATTGATTCCGTCATGGCAGGATCAGCAACATTTAGCCCAGACGGCATTAAGAAAAGATAAATGGGGTGTAGAAATAACGTTACCTAAAGCCCTTATTAGTCTAGGCCAGTGGTTTTCAACCTTCCTAATGCCGCGACCCTTTTCCTCATGTTGTGGTGGCCCCCAACCATAAAATTATGTAATTAGATATTGTGTTTTCCGATGGTCTTAGGCGACCCCTGCGAAAGGGTCGTTTGACCCCCAAAGGGGGTCCAAGTAAAACACGCAAAAAAAAGTCTAACCTTTATTTAAGCTGTAAACACCTTTCCCAAAACCTTTGTGATGTTACCCTGTTCCATTTTGTTATAGATAAATGTTTTGCCCCAGGCTTTTTTTTAAGTTTTCGATCTAAACAACCAGCTAATCAGGTTTAATGCAATTCTTCTTCCTGTTGGTGCTCTGATTTCACGTTCTCAACAAGTTATTCTTTCTTGTGTGTGACGATTTAGATACACTCCACGAGGCCTGGCGCAACTTTATAGTGAACCTTACAGACTGTAAAACAGTGTTGCCTTTTTATCTATGTCAAGCACTCCTGTCAGGGTATGGCAACACGCAGGATCCACTTGAGTAACTCTTTAATCCACTTTACTAACTCTTTAATCCACCTTAGTAACTCTTTTCTCTCCAGTCGCAAGTTGCAAGGTTGATCTATACTATTGTACATAAAAATCCTTCCAACTTTAATCAGTAGAGCATAAGAAATGACTGTATGTAATTTCAACATCACATCAACAAGATGGTAAACTGATCATGTCACATGTATCAGACGTATCAATGTGTTTTGGATGTGCTTCAAGAGTTGTCATGTGTTAAAACCGTGAATGTGTTTTTTTTTAACAGCTGTTGTCAAGAGAGGAATAAGAGCTACAATGGGTTAAGTTCATAAAACCTATTTTCATTGCTTTTTTGTGTTTTTTTTTTTTGCAATAAGGGAACGTCATAGAGTTTTACAGACACCTTACAAGTTTCTCTACTAATCCTTCATCCTCTACAGTGTGGAAGTTGAAAAGTTTTATGATTTACAGCTACCATTAAGTCTTGCTTGTCTTGTATGAATGGGTTAAATGCGTATGTGCCGTATGTTTTTTTCTCCAAGTGCTCCAGGGGGGTCTCTTTCTTGATGTACAGGCCGACATAGAAAGGATTTATGACTATTATGGTATCTCTTATCACTATATGTCTGACTATATATCTGGTCTCTATGTTCATTAAACAGAATTTATGTATCTATAGGGTTTATGTGTTTATATTTGGTAATCTGCATCCTCAGATATCTAGTTTGTAAGCTGACTGACTTGCGTTTTTTAGCTTATATGTTGTTAAAGAATTAAGGGGGGGGGGAGTCTGCGGACTGGCCCTGCTTATTCAACTCATTGAACCAGTGGTGTCAAACTTCTTGCCAACATTCGCAACAGATAATGTGGTTAAATTAAATGTTATGTATCTATAAAATGATTATTTTTTAAAGATTACATTGTGTATGATATTGTAAGCTTGTGAGCAGGGCCCTCTTTGCCCAATGCATCATTTTTTCTTCACCTAGTTCTTCTTCGGACAATCTCCTGGTCAAACCCGGAGAGTTCCCAGGTATGATCATGAGTGTGCAAAAAGATTGAGAAATTCTCATAGATGAACCAAAAGCATTGATTGGTAGATTGATGGGTAGACCCATTACCAAAATATCCCCGCAATATATATATATATTGCTTGAAAGCACACTCCTTGAAGATTCCAAAGACACCTACCTCACTTAGCTCTTCTATGGGACCCACAGACTACGGCAACTATGAATATTCCAAGAACAGAGGATTTTTGGATGGAGTTTCTCCACATTTTCTTATTCCAGGCATTTTTGAGTATGGACACTGAATTCTGGCCAACGTGCAAAAAGAAAAAAAATGAATCATGAGCACATAAATTCCACATAACGTTTTGTATATCGGTGTCACCACAGTGATGAGAAACCTCGAAATCATGAGCGAGCAAAGTTGCTTCAAGCTGAAAAAAAATGCGATGTGAACCAAAAAATGTGCGCCTCTTGATTCTGGAGGGATAACGACTCCTAAACACCAAAATAACCTCAACAAACTATATGTTACCTGAAAGAACTCCTGCTGAGGGTATCAAAGAAGTCGGCGCCCACAAATCTTCCAAGAAAATGGAAGATGTTTTTGTTTTTTATTTTCTCCACCTTTTCACGTTTGAGGATGAATGCTGCATGCTACTAGAACAAGAAAGAAAACACACAAAAATATCTCCCATGAGCACATAGATCCCACACATGGGTGGTACGTTAGCATTACACCCCCACGAGGAACGTGCCTCAGGATTTTGGGGCATAACATCCCACGTTATAGCAGGGGGGCCCCAAAAGCCCACCATTCCTGCCAGGAACTTTGTGTAAGTTGTAGACACTGAAATTAAATGAGGTAATAACAAAATATCAACGGACAGGTAACAGAGTCACCTCGCTGCGTCTCTATACCCACGGGAATGTTGCCCTCTTTTTGGGGATTTCATGTGTCGTGAGGCATGTATGTAAACCCCTACCTACTACCAAAATATATAAAATAATTATTATTATTAATTAATTATATATTATTAATTATATATATATATATTATAACTCTTTACGTGGGTAAACGTAAGGCGTGGCAGTTTTGTACTTAAAACTCTATAATTGACAGCAGTTGGCGTCCCGTCTGGACTCAACTCCTCCCTCGCCTTCTGATTGGCTGATAGATCAGCCACATATCAATGAATCCAACTGTACCCCGCGTACTGTATTCTCTCCGAGCTGCGGGGGCTTTTGCCCGAATAAACAACAGAGCTCGCGATTGGTTTGTGCTAACGTCACTCAGCCTTATTCTCACTGTCATTGGCTAATCGTGTCATCCACACTTCCGCTTCCGATCTTGTGTGTCTCTGTAACAACAATACAGAGAGCGTAGGTCTGTCCCGGGTAGACGGGGAAGTAGAATCAGCTGTACTTTGTATGAACGACTTGTGAGTGTTTAGTGCCCTTTACACCCCCTCTTATACAGAAGTAACATGGAGTAGAGTGTATGTGGAGAAAAAGCAGCGGGATGCTGAACAACACAACTTTACCAGTATAAACACACAAACATTCTCTGAAGTGCGTGGAGAAGGTGGAGTGGCTTAGAATGGATATCGGCAGCTCTAGGCAGTAGTCACACTGTAAATAAAGAGGGTATCAGACAGTTACATCACACCCTGAAAGTACCATCTACTACCCAGTGACTGTGATCCACGTGACCGGCAGTTTGCAGCCCGGGGTGAGCATTAAACTCTGTTCATTGAGATGCTCTGTATGTCTGCTCTCCACATCTATTTTATGTCAGTGTCTATCCCCATTGTGTGTCAGTGTCTATCCCCATTGTGTGTCAGTGTCTATCCCCATTGTGTGTCAGTGTCTATCCCCATTGTGTGTCAGTGTCTATCCCCATTGTGTGTCAGTGTCTATCGCCATTTGTGTGTCACTGTCTATTGCCATTTGTGTGTCACTGTCTATTGCCATGACTTATCTGTGCAGAAGCAGTGGTGTTTTTTTATAAACTGTATTATTAACGGCAGCAATTTGAAAATAAATGAGATGCATGTAGTTATTTGGTTCTGTTATTCTGGGGGGGGGGGGGGGAGTGTGTTAAGCCTAAATATCCATCAATTTGTTTTAACTTTTGTTTAATATGAAAGTTGTCATGTGGACTGAGACCTGCAGCGTATAGTCAACCTGATCATTTCCTCCCAGTAAAAAGTGATTACATATATCTTTGTGTAAGCTACTGGTTCATCGGGCATTAACTATTTGGATTGTGAATGGCAAGGCATCGACCAATCATTTTCATAGGTTGTAAAAAGGTGTTATGTGTAAACAGCACGCGTGACATCGGGAAGTAAATGTCCACCACGCTTCATTCCGGCTGTGACTGATGAGACTGTTATTGTCACTGATTGTAATCATTAGACGATGCAACGTTAGATCAATGTCAATCAAACTATCTCCGGCACACGTTTCTTTATATCTTTATGCAGACGGATTACAGGACAGGTGTAAATAAAACATTTCCAAGTTACAATTTGCTTCGGTCTTCTAGCACCTTGCTTAGAACAACGTAGAGATCAAAAACATTCCTTTTCTGTTCCCTTTTATGGCTCCGTTCCTCTTCTCCTACCCCCTTGATATTATGCAATGTGTTTCCAATTGCTTTTTGATCTATTTTAAAACCATTTTTTGGCTTGATCTATACATTTGCTGCTATCACATGCTGGGCCGGGGGGGACTCTGCTTTTACACTTTTTTTTTTTACATTATAAATTTGCTGCTGAAATCTTTTTGACTGTTGTAATGACATCATTCATTTTGAAGAATGTTCCTAAGCTGCTCAAAGCTCTCTCTGATCAGAGGGACGGAAGTCTCGGAGATTAACATGTCACAGCGTGAGTCCCTTTGTTTCACAGGGAATCCTTAGAGCTTCATCCTCCTCGTTGGTATCCAGAACCTCTATGTGTGGTTCTGGATAAGTCACATCTAGATCAATGGTAGAATTGTCTATCAACCGAATAGAGCAAAAGGGAAGACTATTCACTGACCAGACTGAGGAAGAGATGCTCCACCTAACAGATGGTGTCAGTGGATGCTTCTAAGCTCTGCCTGGGCTTATCACAGTCGGTGGCAAGCATTAAGAAAGAGGTCAGCAGCTGCCATGGCACGGGGAATTGGCTTTGGGTTATGGATTGGAGCGGCGTGCGTAAAGATCTGTGTATACAAACAGTGTGTTTTTGTTGTGCGGCGGCGTAGAGGTAAGTATAGAGCCACCTATATACAAGAACAATGATTTGTAATCTCAAGAGATGTCTTGTAAGCGAGCAGTCTCTTCAAAAAGAATATTAATTGGCATTCATAAAATAAAAGCGGGGTTTCTCTGCAGCTGAGCACGTACTGCATGGTAAACAGTTGCAGTAATTAGCACTAATTAATTGGTTCCTAAAGGTATTGTAAATGTGCGTGATGTCTGAAGAGGAAAGCGGCTCGGACTGCCGGGACATCCTTAATTGCCGTAATTCCTCTGGTATTACTCGAAGCGTCTTCGCCCGCTGGTCATGAGAACTCCCTCCGTCTAATTTGTCTTCTCGTGAAATCACGCAGGCATTTCATTTCTTAACTTGTGGAGGGCTGATCATGGGACGCAGTGAATGGAGCGCAACCAAACCACTTAGCACAATGTTAAGCCAAGCGTTTGTAGATGCACTTTTTTTTTTTAAACTCTTCTGCTTCGGGAGCAAAATAAATTTCTCCTTTTCTTCTTCCTTCAACTCCATTACTTATTCTGGAAGGCTATCCTTGTGATTTGTTGCTCTTTTGTACACCTCCCTTTTCTCACTGAGAACATGCCAAGAGTATGAGGTTTTCACTGTATGTTTTATTTCCAACTCTTATTATTATTTATTGATTTTTATAGCTTTGACCCATTTTTATTTTTTTAAGATCTTTTTTCAGATTTTCAATCTCAGACAGTTGAGTTCTTTCTAGTTTAATATATCTGTTCGTTCTGATTTTCCATGCATGCATTGAATTCTGAGCATTGTGCTCTCTAGCCGTCTTTATCTGGAACACTAGTTATGCTAGCTGAAACTAGTTATTATTCATGAATAAACCAGTACATGTTCTAATCTGTTTAGTAAGGTGTTACACGATACACGGGCCTGTAGTCCAGAACTGGGCTGGCTTTCCCCAGGGCCATTATAGCAGCCGGTGTACATGCTTTGGGCGAGCGACATGGTGTTGGAGGCAGAATGTGAGGTTGTGATGTCTCGATGTGATATAGTTGTAGCATAACTGTTTCTGTTAAAGGCCTTTGGCTTTAAAGTGTGAATTTTGGCTTTTTTGAATGTAGCCGTTTTTCCGCGTAGTTATTTTTCTCCATTGGCTTCCATTGACAGGTCTGCTCTTGGATGGCAATTTGAATCTGAGAATTCAGATGAATGCTTTTGAATTCTTGTATTTTTCACTGGCCGTAGCATGGAGAATCAAATGTTTGAAGGATTAGCATGTACAGCATGAAGAATGCATTATGTACGTGTCTCCGTTTCTTAACAGATGGGAATGCTGCCCCCGCCGCTGCGATGGTACACGGCTCGGCGAAAAGCACGCCTAACGGGGCTGCTTACAGTGAGAGGTTGAAGGTCCCATCTGTAGACCTTTATGCTGTGGCCTTGGGTGTGATATCCTAGAAGGGCTCTAAGCCAAACTAATGTCTTTTCATGGCATGTGGGGGGAGGTAGCAGCTTTATCATATAATCCTAATCCTAGCCCATGGGACTTTAAAGCATTGATTGCGTGATTGAGGACATTCCTGGGAAAAAAGTGAAAGGGTATGTGTAATTATATATATAATTATTATGATATTATATATATATATTATATATATTTATATATATTTCTGTTCTTTTGTCATATATCTGTTATATCCGAAAACTACTTTTTGTTCAACACCTCCCAGTGAGCAAAATATAAGGAGTAATTAATGTAAAATATGGGAAAGCAAGTGCAAATCAATGCTATATTTCAGTTTATTTTGTTTGCTCAAGAGGCATAAGTAATATGATATACTCCTCATAAGACATTAAGCTGCAGAAGCTTATTAGCACAGATGTACGTGCGCCGGTCAATGAGTTTTTGGCGAATCATTCTGGATGGTGTTTGGGAAGTGGGATAATACTTAGTATTCAGTTTGACTCTTCACTTTTCTTTTTTCTTTTTTAATAATGTTTGAAAGTCGCCATTACTATAGGTCTATACTGTGTCCAGATGGACCCTGTCTTCTCACACATGTTTCTTTGCTCTTTTGCAGGTTGAAATGCCTCACTGCTTTGCCTACGGCTGCACCAACCACAGCGGGAAGCTTCCGCCTGCTGTTTCCATGCACTCTTTTCCAAAGGATTTGCTTCTTGCCGAAACCTGGGTCTATCACAGCCGCACCGACGTTGGAAATGTGCAGGAGTTTGTGAAAGGCTTTCTCTTGAAAAAGCCGGGGCACTTTGTGCTGTGCTCAGAGCATTTCGAGGAGGAGATGTTTGAATCGACCGGTGATTCCCCTCTGCCTCCACCTGATTTGAAACCCAAGAGGATGAGACGGAGGTTGAAAGTGAATGCTGTGCCAACACTCTTTGCCACCGGTGCCCCCAAGCTGCGCAAGCAAGTGGGACATCATTTTAAAATACATGAGAGGAAACAGGTAACACATATCCAATGTAAAATGGGTGGTGGGAAAAACACAACTACTTGTCTGTCAAATGTCTCAATATAATTGAAAAATGTGCCACAAAAAAAATGTGCACGTTTGAAATGTTTTGTGGTACTTAACTCTACTTTATTTAAGACTAAATTAGAATTCTTTGCAGCTTCTAGACAATCTACTCCAGCAACAGAAAAGACCTCAGCCAGAATCTGATCAGTCCCCGTCCCAGGATTCTGAAGAAAATCCATCTTCAAAACTCATGGTACAGCTTAAAGATATTGAAATTAATCACATTATTAGAAAATGAGCCAGACTTTTAATAGCTTGACGTTAATCTCTCAAAATATGTGAATCGCGAGTTTCAGGGTGAACAGAAAAAGTTAATTTAATGTGTTGTGTTGATTCCACTTGTAGTAGTAGTAGTAGTAGTAGTAGTAGTAGTAGTAGTAGTATTACTAATATAGGGAACAATTGTCGTTTGGGCACAAATGCTGAAACCAGGCAACATTGTCAAGAAATATCTCTCCATCTGCTATGTGCCCAATGTACACCGTTCATACTATAAGGATCCTTAATTGTTGACCTCTGATGGCATGAAAATATAACGAAATATACTTAACAGCTACATAAAAAAATAATATAATGGTATCTTTTTTGTCTTACCTCTCAAACCCTCATAGCAGATATTAGTATCACAAAATGAGTGATGACTTCACTGCATAGTGTGAATGCCATGGGGACTTTTGAGAGAGTGTGGGTACAACCTTAAGTAATGTTTTCAATGCAGGAGGATCGTGACGGCCTTAGTGATCATCCAAAGAAACTTCAGTTACAGAGGAGAAAACTTCTTCCTTTGAAGTCCCAAAGTCTGAAAAGGAGTTCTGCCGTACCAAGAGCCCTGCAGAGAAAGGTACGTAAAACATTGAAGCTTACAGTCTGTGTCCTTTGAAAAGCAGCGGGTACAAGCGCTCTCATCGACTTCACCCTGTTATCGGGAAAAAGTAACAATAGTTCTTTAGTAAAGGTTTTCTTAGGCACCCTCAAAAGAGCTGGAATCTGACCACTCACACCAGCAGTCTTTGGTTCAAGATATTTAGTCAGTTTCTGTGAAAGAACCTTATACAGAAAGAAAATGTTGTGTTGCAACATCTGCCCTGTTTCCACCAATAATTCAGAAGCAGTAATATTATTTTCCTAATCTAAGAATTAGCAAAGAAAAGTCTTTATCAGGCATTCAATAGAATTGTAGGTAAGATCACAATCTATTTGTTAACATTTCTAGGGAAAGTAAAGTTATCAAGGCACTAAACATTATGCCCATTGCTTTCATTGGCATTCAAGTACTGTACTGTCACTGATTGGCAGCTTACGCAGATATATTGGATCATGGAAGAAGGAAGGAGATTTTGTAGAGTGGTTGTACGTCATTCACATCATGTGCTTTTATTTTTTTCCCGTTTTGGAAGAATGCTTATTAAAGCACTCACGCGGTACTTTGATATGCGTTCTTCTATAGCAGGGCAGTCAAGGACATTAGATTGTCCCTTTGAAGTAATTAGACCAAATTAGGCATAACATTTGCATGCAGTCGTACCCACAACAATCTACGCGATCGTTTTACTCGAGCTGTGGAAGGCTTGTAGATTAGAAATGCAGCTGCTAAGTAGGGCTTGATTTGTATCTCCAAATAGACCTCTAAAGGCACATACTGTTGACAGTTCTTGAAGTCTTCCTTCCGATGGCATCTTGCAGCAATCCTCCCATTTTTGTAACTATAACTTTATGGCTAAACACACTTTCTTTCAACCATGACAATTGACATGCTTATAAATCAGGGATCAACAATTTTGTTTGGAATCTAGGAGCCAGACAAAAAAAAGAAGGAGCCACTTAAATTACACACATTTATTTATTTAGAAAATATTTTGCCAAGAAGCATACATTGAGATGTCTCTCTTTCCGAGTATGTCCAGGGTAATTAACGTATATCCATTTCCAAAACCCACACTTGTTTCCCATTCCCCAGTATGTATTTACGGTACATCCATTTCTCAAACTGACTTATTTCCCAGACGCCAGCAGCTCTGAACCGGATAGCTGTGTATTTCTCAGACGAGGAGTGGGAGAAGCTGGAGGAATGGCAAAGAGAACTTTACAAGAATATGATGAAAGCGAATTACGAAGCCTTGGCCTCACTTGGTAAGCATAAAGCAAAATACTCAATAATAATCCATATTTTTTTTTCTATTTATTTTATTTATTATTTTTACATTTTCCACAACATCGACAACAGCAGTTCCACAACCTTTAAACATTTTTTCCTTGAATCAAGCTACAAATTGAGGTAGTAGCGTACCTTACACTTTAGTTTCTACTTCTCTAATTCAATCTGACTTACTGTTCTTTGTGGCAGTTCTGCTTTACCACTCTTTATCTATGAAATAAGTAGGAAATCAGCTGTCCGTTTATATTTATATAAGTATGACACAAGTAGCCGCTAATAAAGACAGAATTGGTTTTACTAGTTCCGCTCTGGAGGAACATGTTTTAGGTTTTTGCGTAATTGTGTCAACATAAAAATAACCATTTTTGTTAATTTACTTATTTTGGAACTGCTGTAGGTTCAGTTTGATAGAAGTACTCATCATTATGTTTTTGTGCGTAATCTAAGCCTCTTGAGTAGGGCACGACCAATCTTTGCAGAATAAAGGTGTTGTTGACCAAAACGACGTTAATCCATATTGATAAACGAGAATAAGAGATGAGCACAGCAGTAAAAAGCGTGGGCCCATGGCTACCTGGCCAGTTTTGTTCTGTTCTTTTCATGCCACATGCAGTTGTAATAGCCCTTACTGCTAATATTTGCCCTGTATTTTTAAAAAAAGCTTAATCGAGTGCCTCTTTCCATTTTCATTTCAGGTTATCCCACTGTGAATCCAAACATTCTACATAAAATCAGACAGGAGGAGGTGATGCGCTATACAGCTCATTGCTCATCTGACCAAGATCAGCCAGGCAGCCCTATTGAAGGTGAGTAAATTTGGCGCTTGTCATAATAGCTTCTGTGATGTGTGTGTGTGTGTGTATATATATATATATAATATATATATATATATATATATATATATATATATAAAACACATGGACATCTTCTGTACCCAGGAATCTCTGACACTAATAATTTTATGGACCATAATGACACATTTTTGGTTTTGGTTTTGGTCCATTGACAATTAATTTTTTGTGTGTTACGTTGTTGTCCCTCCTTGTTTTCGTACAAATTAACGAAATTACCAAATTTTGTTAAAAAATACAATTCGGACAAATCCGAATAGGATAATGTACGTATTTTTTTTATTGTATAATGTATTGTTTGTGGTTTATCTGTGCTCCATTACATTATAATTGCTTTTGTTTCTTCCACTTGATGCTTGCACTGTGAACATTATAAATTGACACCATGATACACTATTATTCATGGATCCTGCGCAATGCCTTAATTTTCCCTTTCAACATGTTTAATACACATTTATATGTTTTCCAACAATAAGAGTCCAAGGGTGCAAACTTGTCTGATCTCCACCCTTTCACATCCCAAGGTAAAGGTACTTTAACTTGGGGGAGCACTTTCTGCGCATGCAGGCAGGGGGCGTCATTAGACCCCCTGTCACCATGCTGACAATAAATCAGTTCTTGGCACTCGGTAACTGAAGCACCAAGCAGGATCATGTAATGAGGCAATGGTGGGCAGCTTGCAGAGAGAGTATGACTGCAGTAAATACAGGCATCCGTGTAGTGAGGCGGAGTAGTGTGTGCATGTACAGTATAGTGTTAGGGTCTGTGTATCATAGTGTGTGTTTATATATACCAGAGTCAGTATGTGTGTGTGCATATATGTATATAAGAGTGTGGTGCTAGCATGTATGAGCATATGGTGTATGGTATAAGCCTATGAGTTGCAATATAATAATTATCAATTATTGATTTACCAATAATAACTTAATGTATTAATTTATCAACTTACATTAGTGAAAACAATCCATTTAGTATCAGTTCTTTATTAAATGCGTCATTGCTAAAATATATTTCCCGAATATTAAACAAATTCAACCACGCTTTATTAAAAACATTTTATATCTATTACATGTATTTTGCTAGAAAAGTTATTCTAATTAAAGCACCCCTGGAGTAGATAGCCTTAAAGTAACTTATATTTTGTTGCCTCCCAATTTGTATTTTTAAATCAGGAGTGATATATTCCAGGACCTTTTAATGGTGTCTCAGAGGAGCAGTAAGTCAATTTAGGCAATTTAATTGTAGATAGCAAATGTGGTAAGGTGGGGTCGATGGAAGCCACATCAACCTGGAGGGTGACCGTTTCCATGCCAGCTTTTTAATGCCTAGCAGCTGTGCCTGATCCTGGCTCCACAGGAATCCCGGACCGGATCCTGCGGACTTCTAGCCTCCTGGAAAAGCTGGCATGGATTTGCCACAGAATGGGGTTTACCGCGTCACACAATACAAGCACCCAATACTGTCACCTACACCAGGGCTTTTCTCAACATATTAGGAGTCTGTGAAAGTTAGGGATCCGCTCTGACATTATGTTAAATAACTATTAATTTGTTGTAGTGGTATTAAATAAAGTATACAGCAGCTCAATTCAATTGCATTCATTAACAAAGTAAAATTAAATAAAATGTACCAATTGCCCAAGAGCATTTAGTGTAGTTGACACTTTTTATATTTTTCCACTTTGATCTTTCAGCTCTTGACTTTCCGTGTTATCTATACTCCACAAAAATTATCACACTTAGTATGGGTTGTGTTACTTGTTTGTTCGTTAACTGTGTAATCATTTGGAAAGAGAGATCTATCCATTATGTTTCCCATGAGCCACCCAGTGGTCCTTTGATTTTATTATTATATATTTATATCGCGCGATAGCTTGATATT
Source organism: Spea multiplicata (assembly GCA_009364415.1). NCBI lineage: Eukaryota > Metazoa > Chordata > Amphibia > Anura > Pelobatidae > Spea > Spea multiplicata. The sequence continues at coordinate 173,750 of VKOC01016329.1, forward strand.
CCCTGGTTAGTCAAACATACAACAGTGACATCTTGTGGTACTTATTACTGAAAACATTGTCATTTTTTCCACCTTACTTTATAACAATTTTGGTGTTCATTATGACGTAGCAACTTAGCTCCACAGCTCTTTGACTTTCAGGGCCAAGTGTACCTAGTGTGGAGTAAATCTTTTTTTGCATGAATTGTTTTCTAGGGTGAATATGTAAAGCAACTCTTTATTGGTAAGTATATATTGGACATACAATGAAAATTCCTAGGATGTCAGAACGCAACTGGGATGTTGCTGATAGCTGGAAATATATATATATAGTAATCCACTTACCAAGGATTTGATGACTTTCTGTAAGGTCTTGGCCCATTCAGAAGGAACATTATATTGGTGCTTCATGGTTCAATAACAATTTAGTTCATATTTAAATAACACGAGTATGTCGGCTCTATTAAGGAAGCACCACGTCCTGGCTCCGAAATTCTATAGGGGTTTGTTCAGCCCGGTCATTTATTTACTTACACATAAGGCACCTACATTATATTTTTATAGATTTTTCAAGCATGGAATCTGACTTCTTGTTACAAATTAAGGAAAGCGAGGAACATTACATAGAGGGATGTCCACAAACAGAGGGAGAGGCAAATAATTATCTTGACTCATGTGAGTAAATAACTTATAAACTGGAGGGGGGAATCTTTGGGTATTTATGATTGTTTAGATAAAAAATGCAGGATATTTTCGTACACCTTTTTTTTTTTTTCCTTCGAAAACAAGTATTCTGTTCGAGAAAATGTTGAAAATGATTTGAGTAGTTGATGGGAAGCTGATCTGCGAGATTGTTTATTATGGACATATTCTGTAGAATTGCACTTGTATCGATATGTATGAGTAACAATTGTCTATTTTCCCCAGGTAATGCTGCCAGCACCGAAGCTGGGAATTTAGACACACATAATGGCAGTTTAAGCTTTCAAGATACAGTTTCTGTCAAGAATAATCTTTCCCAGCAGTTGAGTAAAAGTTTAAATGCTGATACAAACTCTTTGACAAAATGGAAATCTGACATCATGGCAAGCAACAGTTCTGTGGGACCCACCACAAACGAAAGAAGTTTAAGTGCTATCTCCAAAAACCACGAGAGAGATTCTCCATATAGCTGGTTCTTTTGTGATAAAGCATTATTACAGCATGCAAGTATTACCCCTAAACAGGGAAAGCCCACGGAGCCGAGACCCTACAAGTGCTCCGAATGCACCAAAAGTTTTACGGTTAAATCGAACTTGATCAAGCACAACCGCATACACACCGGAGAGAGACCGTACAAGTGCACTCTTTGTTCAAAAAGCTTTAGTCGCAACTCTCACCTCATCACTCACCAGCGAACACACACGGGGGAGAGACCTTACAAGTGCAGCGAGTGCAACAAGAGCTTTATTCAAAACTCTGTGCTCATCCAACATCAAAGGATCCATACAGGAGAGAGACCCTTTAAATGTGACCAGTGCAACAAGAGTTTCAGCCAGAAGTCATGTCTAATCCGTCATCACAGAACTCACACCAGATAGAAACTACAATATACATTCAATGTCCAAGATATGCTGGAGTTTACAGATCTTTAAGACGTTCCATACCTAAAAAAAGCCAATTCCAAATGTGGTAAATAAGCAATAAAAAGACCTGCGGTTGCCTTTGATCCTCCGGAGCTGGTAGAGCCAAAATTATTAAAAAAACAAACCGATTCCGTGCAAGCGCTACACAAATTGTTGTAGGACGCCCTGAGCGTGTGAGTCCCTTTATTTCGCAACCATTTGAAACGTCCGCCATCTCCACCAAAGCTTAGTCTTTCAGCCGTATCTTTAGGCAAATACTCTGGTACGGTATCTCCTAAAATACTATAAAATGTTTCACCATTCTGAAAGCAAACTTTTATCATTCTCTAATTGGAGCTGAAGGTATTTTTTCTTGTTTTCCTATTCAATGCTTGTGAATAAAATTAAAGTACTTCTTGTGTAAGAAGAAAGAAAAAAAAATCGTGCCAGAGGCAAAATCGAGGTTTGTGTATGTTTTTATGTTAAGCTGGTAAACTGCGCCAAACACTTGACTCCACATAATTTAAGTAACTCACATCATATGCTAGGAGGGAAAATACCCTTTCTGCTTTCCATTTTTCTCTGTGTTAGAATAACGGTTACAGTATTTATCAATTTTCACTCTTTGGCCGAGGGGGGGTTCAGCCCTCCAGTCATGATGTAGGACAGTTTTGTAGAATCTCAAAACAACGTGGGGTTTATTCACTAAGGGGAGAGTTAGCTGGGGAGTTGGCATGCGAGTTGCAGTTCCAACTCTTCTCTCCCCCCACCCCAGAAGTAAAATAAATAATAAATGAAGTTATGAGGTATTTTGCTTATTATACAATTTGAAAAGCATATGAATGCAGGGTATTATTTTATTATTCTACTAATGGTGCTGAACATAAATTTGTTTTTTGTTTTTTTTTGCCACGATTAGCACCTTTTTTTATATTCTTTTAATTAATTTTATTTTAAATAATGCATTACATTCAAAATAAATGCCTAAAGAGCAATTATGATTGAATAAACATATAGTAAAATGGTCAAAAAAAAATATAAAAAATAAAAGCTTTGGATGCTAGGATGGTAAAGCCTTGTTCACGAAGGGGTTAGGAAATGCTTTATGGTGATAACTACTGCATCGCCATAAATACTTTAAAAGTCCAGTGAAAAGTTATAAACAGGTACCAAGTTTTTGACGAAAGCATTCTACTATTTTGAAAACTATTTAATGTACTATTAGAATTTTAGATAAAATATATATATTTTTTATTTTTACTTCAGCCACCAGTGCAGTATTTACTAAATAAATAGTCGGTAAATACACTGTACAGCCGTTCAGCCAATGATTAAGGAAATGGTGTTAAGCAGGGTGACTTAGCAGGCAGCAGGTGTCCCGCTTGGTCCCTGGCTGTCGTTGCAGGGCCTCCCTCCCTGTTAGGCCGCTATGGAGGATAGCCGCGTCTGTCCAAACCAGCAGTCCTGCAGGGGGTGGGAGCCAAAGGGGGCTTTTTAAAGCATCCACATAGAAAAACATGCCTGTCCGTGCCTAAAGTCACAAAGTAACAATCCACAAAAGAACCTTGCATGCCAAGAGGCTGTTCAAGTTAAGTTATGTAGAAAGACAAAGAAAACATTGAAAACTCTTCACAAGTCTGTCTGTGAAGCTTTTCTTTAATTAGCGAGAATTAAAAAGAAAAAAAAACATCAACTTGTGCTCCTGGATAATGTAACTTACCTCTTATTGATGCCTCTTTTTGGTTGTTCTCCCCAACAACATTTTTCTACATAGTCCAAGGGCAGCACAACAGCGGAGTGTGTACATAATTCCGTGACATATTGAAGAGTTCCTCTGCAAGCCTCCCCTCATCTACGTCTTAGGAATTTCTATATTTGCTGCGCTGCTCCATGCTTTCAGATGGAGCTTATTTTGTGAGTCCACTCCCCACCAATTTCCCAGTTCAACAACTGTGTGCCCCTCGGCCTCAGTGGGACCGCCCACCAACATCAGTGGGACCGCCCACCAACATCAGTGGGACTTCTTGCCTGCATCCCGAAAGGAAGGGCTCCCGTTAACCGGGCCATAAAGTTTCCAGGTTATGGTAGGCAGACATTGGGTTAGTGCCATAATAATACTAAAGAAACACAATTTAGGGAGAAAATACACTCGTACAACACCCTCTTAGTAACTCTGGTGCACCAGCGTTTATGCTCTACAACTTCCATGACCCTCATCATAATTAATAGACATAGCGTAATGGGAGTTATAGACTACAAGATCTCAATTATAGATTTTTATTTGAAAAAAATGTGTATTTACAAAAAGTTATGTTAATATGAGTGTGTACTTACGTTGCCCAGGGAAAAAAAGTGCCCCCACCGCCAGCGCTTAAAGCATTAAATTGAGAAAAAAGGGAATGCAGTCTCGGACTCTGAACTATCTTTGACCTCATACCATTAGAACATTTTATTCATTTTAAACACATTTCCAAACTGCAATTCTTTATAACAAGCGACTGAATTTGCAATCGCCGTCTCTGATTTTTCTTAGGTTTCAAAATGATTATCGTACACTTGGGAATAAATATGCAGCACAGTAATCCCGCGTTCGAGGCCAAGATTGCAAACACCTCAACTGCCACAACCGATTTCCCTTTAGAACTAAAGTAAGTCGGTACAAAGGCTAGCCAAACGACGAAGAAAACCAGCATGCTGAAAGTGATGTACTTGGCCTCGTTAAATGCATCCGGTAATTTCCGAGCTAAAAACGCAACGATAAAGCTGACGCCGGCTAAAATAAAAAGATATCCAAGAACAAAATAAAACACCAAACTTGAGCCTTCTCGGCACTCAACAATGATTTCCCTCGCTTCGGTGTGCGTATTATAGTATGGGAATGGCGGTGCAAAAATTAACCGCAACAAACATATAAGGAACTGAATAGCTGAACATAGATAAACAATCAGTTTTGGATTTTTAGCCACTAAACAATTATGCATGCAATCACCAGTCCTGGTTACGTTAAATGCGATTACAACGGTCAATGTTTTGGCCAGAAGAGAGGACACTGATGTACAAAATGTCATGCCAAAAATTGTGTGTCTCAAAAGGCAGGCCCAGTGCTGCGGTCGTCCAATAAAGGTCAAGGAGCCGAGGAATGAGAAAATGAGGGATATCAGAAGAACAAAGCTTAGATTCCTGTTGTTTGCTTTAACGATTGGCGTATTTTTATGTTTGATGAGCACCACCAAGAATCCAACAGCCATAAGAGAGAAGCCAATAGCTGCAGCAGCCAGAGAAATGCCGACTGGATCGTGGTAGGAAAGAAATGTTACCACTTTTGGGATACAATCTGATTTTTGTTCATTTGGCCATTGGTCTTCTGGACACTTAGAACATATCGCCATATCTGAAATGAAATTTTAGGGGTTTTCACTAATATCAAGTGTGATCAATATCGAGGGGATCAGAACTCTAACCAGCTATTAATCTGTTTAAAGTCTGTTGTGTAATCACCAAAACCGGACAATAATGTGCATTTACCAAAGTGGATTAAATAATTCATAACTCACAAACCATGCAATGGATCAACCCACATGGTTCTTTCACATAGCTTGGTGTCTTCTGAATGATTGTGAGGAACACTGCTTTGGAACAAAATGTTTGCTTCTCAAGCCCTTCTCATACCCTATGGTATCGCCACCATTAGATGTTAGGATTTATTTTTCCTTGTCTTGTTGGCATAGTTTATTTAGACCAATAATACCGATCGACAAATTGTGTACATGTTAAGTAGACATGGGAAAAAAGGTACATAGTAAAATATTACAGTATCTTAGTGGGTCGGGGGACTTTAGCAGGGGCGCAAAGAACTTACCAGACCCTCTGGTAATTTTGCCATCTGGGCATGGAAGGCAGTCATAGCAACACACTGGTTGGCCCTCTTGGACAGACATCCTGTATCCTGGTAGGCAACTGCTACTACATTTAGATCTTGGGATCTAATTATAGGAAACAAAATAACAAAGCTTATTAAAATGATCACTTGTTAGGGTCCCATTAAAAAAACCCAAACCATTATCCGGTGTTTTCCATTTGCATTAAATAAAACACGTTTGTCTTTATTTTGCTTTTTTCTTTAGTTATAGTATTGAAATCATTAAATATTACCAATTTACGTCATTAGTCTTCAAATGACAAAATATTAAGACATTTAATTAAATACCTCACCTCTTTGAATTTGCTGTCCCAGATGATTGACTTGTCATTGATGGTCAGATTTTTCCCCAGATAGGTGTAATTATCAAAGCTTCCAACCAGTTCAGTAAACACAGAACCATTTGGCAAGTAGACCAAGTTATAAATATCATATCCATTGGACATTTCGTTCTTGTTGAAGTACACCCTCTCCCCCAGCGGGTTTGTGAAATTTACATTTTTAAGGAAATAGTGCAACTGCAAATTCGAGAACAGCAACGTATTAAAAAATTACATATATTTTACATATATTTGTGTTCTGCCTCTTGAATAAGTGAAATCTTATAACACTTGTATTTAAATTTGTTTAAAGCAGCCAACTTTTCCAAGTCTACAGTTAGTATTTTTTCAGTATGGGTTTTACCGGATCAGGCAGTCTACCTTTTGCTGTCCATGCTTGTCATTGAGCCCTTATTACATTCATTCTGTCATCCGCGGACCATAACGTGGCCCTGGCTGGAAGGGGAAATATCACGTCTCCCAGGGTCTTGTTAAGGGAGTCTGATCTCTATACTCTCAACAAATATATATTCATGCTGACGCTAAACCAACATGATGCTCGATGTGGTCCATAGGGGCACTGGAGTAACTTGTTTCACATTGGCATAGAAAATCACGGAACCGAAAAGGGTTAGCTTAAGTAAAAAGTATTTTTAATGGACATATAAAAATATTAAATGTAAATGATGCTACATATAATTGTAGTTAACTTCCATTTTTGGACAACGCGATTTTAATTCCGATGACTTTTGGAAACTGTCACATTATATCCCATCTCCCTTTTTCCTACTTATTGTGCCTTAATGCTTTGTAAACCACCTTACATTCTCTCAAAACCCTTTTTATAAATGGGAATGTTCTATTCGGTTTTTCACACTATCTTTGGTTATAGAACTGTCATATTTTTAACTTTATTGAGCCCTTGCATTATCTGAAAATAGTTTACTATTGCACATTAAGTCACTCTAGAGTATGCTCTATCAGAAAGATACTATTGAGTTATTAATCTTTACATGAAAATAAGTCCTTATTTTACCTTCCATGGTTTAAAATATTGAATGTTTGTTCTTTTTATATCTTGAAACTCTGCGCCAAAATTCATATCATGGAAAGCATGAGCTACGGCGTAGACAGCATTGTAAACATTATAACTCATAGAATAAAACTTTAGGTTACAGTGTGAATTTAGAATGTGCCTTTCACGTTCAACACCGTGGCAATTCCGTGTCTTGTAAATAAACGGGCAACGGTTGGCACAAAGCTCGTCCCACCAAGTTGCAAATGTCTTCCCATCTGGGAACCTCTTAGGGTCCACGTCCCTAAGAAAGTTTAAAAATGACGGTATGTGTCTCTTTTGAATGATGAAGTGTAAAGATCCATTGCTAACCGTTCGATTCACATTGTACAATACATTAAAGCTGGAATCTGCAGTGCTGATCCAAACTTTACCAGGGATATTTAGAATATCTACATTCTGCTGAAGATGAAGGATATTGTTTTTAGTCCCGTATACAAGTATGACGTTAGCCGTTGATTTTTCAATTTTGTGTCTTATTTGCATGATCCTTGAAGGGTTAAAAGCATTAATATACGGGATCTTTTCTACAAATTCAACGCAGCCTCCATACAGCTCTATCCTCTTCTGAATCAATCGGATAGAACTAATACTTCTATCGTCAGATGGTGCTATAATGCCTATCCAAGTCCAACCAAAGTGTAATAGTAACTCCAGTATTCCATTGTACAGGACATGTTCGTTTGGGACAGTTCGGTAAAAGGTAGGAAATCTCTGTAAATCGCTTTGCAGAGGATCTTGTGATGTAAAACTAATCTGTAATAAATTGATTGAGCTTTTAAAGCAACGCAAGTGGGGCAAGGGGGACTTTTAAACTGAATAAGGTGGCACGTCTGGCAAAGGTAATAATAACCCTCTAAAACACATTTGGCAAATACTATACCCAAATACCACACTATCCCATCTAGTAGACATTTATTAAAATAAACTGCGAAGCCTCGAACCTTAATCAGCTCTTTGTCTCATTTTAGATTTAGGATGATCTCTAACACACTTGCACAAAAACAGTAACACACACAGACTAACACACACGCTCGCTCCAACATACATTCATACACACATATACATACATAAACAACTTGGAACAAACCGCATGTTCTAGCAGAGAACCGACACACATCGCATAATTATCAAGCTAAAGAAAATTATAATAATAATTGAAGACGCAAAATTATTTTTACCCTCAGTCATGTGGCATACAACGTCCACACAAAGCTTTATACATCTGCATTTTATTACAGTTGGTGATATGCAGGCCCATTCATCTCATACATTCTACGAGACATACCTGTGGATATTTATACATGCCGAACAAGTTAGCAATTTCTATTGAAAACGCTGGCGTCAGTCCTTCTATCACAGCTAACAGAGTAATAGAACTATTGCAATTATAATTCGGTACGGGCGGAAAGTTTCTGGAAAAGATTCGAACGGCGCTTTGCACGGCTCTCAAAATATCCACGTAGGAGTCTAATATGTAATAAGCCAACGTAACGTTTGGTAAGAGATTGGGATTGTTATTGATCTCATCCACAGCGAACACAAATGTAAGGAAGTTGTAAAAGTCTTCGTGGAGCATGCTGAAATTATTAAGAAAGAAAACGGTTACTTCAGCATTTCAACAAAGCTGGTAGAATGTTATCTGCTAATAACCACCTTAATGCCATTGATTTCCCTTGACTCTGCAATTAAAAATGTAGAACAGATATGTATTTCCCACCATGAAAACCAGCATATGCATATTATAAACCGATATAAAAAAACAGTAAAGATTACTTACACAAACTTTTTTTTTTTACTATTTATAGTGCCTTCACAGTGTGAAAAAAATACATCGTAATTTTATTATAATTACCATGTAATTTCCATGATATCATTTGTCTTAATTCTATTTCATTTTCCTCCCTATCAATAAAAATGCAAATAACAAATCCTAGAGTAAAAAAAAATCTGTGTTAGGAGTCGGACTATTAATAGTAAGAAGACTTTTGTGTTGATACCGTAGACAATTGCTTGCTGAAAGAAAATAAAAAAAAACAAGCATACTATGTGTGCCATTTACACATCAAATCAGTGATTTGGAATTATATTTTTTTTTCTTATAAAATAATAATTTTAGCTGATTTAATTGTTATGGGTAAATGACGTTGCTCTTAAACATATGTTTGGAAGATCATGGGATCATAGATAATATGTATTAAATCTGGTCGCTAAATAACCCAAAATCACTCAAAATATTTAGCTATAATACTTGCTTTGATGAATAACAAAAAAAATTGGATTCTTTCATTTTACTTTTTGTTTGTTTTGCTACCACTTTCGTGGATGTAACGAAAAAAGGTTCTTTAGGTATTTAATCAAAAGAATTGGATAATCTTTTAGCTCTTAACCATTTAAGTGCCAGGGAAATGCTATATTGCAATGACCTGTAAAGCCCTCCGACTACTAAAGGTTTAATATAAAAGGCTGTGCGTGTTATTTCCACGTTGAAGCAACATAACATTCTGTACAGAATTTACTGTGTAAGGACATAAGGCACAATATTGGTAGAAATTGTATAAAATATCTAGATTGAAGCTGAAACTGAAATACGACAATTGACATACTTTCATAGGTACAGATCTAGCACGAGTTTAGAGTCTAACCTCATTTTCCAGGTTTGCAGATAAGGCGGAATTGTAAAATTGAACAGTTCATTCACTTGGTAAATATGCATATCAAGGATTCCTGCAATGATCAAATCTCCTGGCATTCTGATTGCTCTATGAGGACAGGTACTTCCAAGTGTGCATGAAGGTGAAAATTCTGCACAGGCTGCATCACAAACCATCAACAGAATCAGAATGATCCGTAAAAAAACTTCCATGGTACTATGGCTATTGTCTGTATATTATATATAAAATATTATACCGTCAGATAATGGTATAGATTGATTCCAAGAGACGGGAGGCCAACATAGAGGATGTCAGTTTTGGTCAATAGAAATAATTTCTATATGATCTATATGATTACTTGTATAATGTAAATAGTATTTGCCCGCTAGATGTAGATTCATGCTTTTTTCTCTTTTTCTCTCTTTTGGAAATTGAATTCATCGCGGTATACAAAGAAATGTCTGCATGGATCTTGGTCAAAGGAGGGTTTCAAGCTGCATGACCTGATCTCTTTGTTAAGCTGTTATTTATTGGTTGCCCTTCAAAGAATTTCCATTGTCATGAAAATATGACATCATCTTTTTTAGATTTTTTGTTTTCACTTCAATTGTTCCAAAAACAGAACATATAATTTGTGTTACAATAACACAATAATGTCAACAAGTTCAGTCCTTAATTAAACCGGTAATATTAACCTTAAATGTGAAGCTTTCACAGATGAAAGATAGTTTCAGAATATTGAAAATAATATTCTTTTCTTCACCCCCGTGCCTTTCAAAAGTTACGAATGGCTTGTGGTCAATTTCTTTTATTTTGGGTGTCCAAATTTTGTTCTACTAGGGACACAACAGATTATTTAAAAAAAAAAAACTTCTCAACTTAAAGTTTTAGTCTTTTGAGTAATTTGTGTCCCATGACAGCTATCGTAATATATCACAAATCTCAAGAGTGATATTATGAAGGACATTATTTATTTAACTCTAATAACCTCATATCCTCTTTGAGGGTAAGACATATCATATATGTAGAATTGTCCTCATCTTGAGAGTAATTTCCTTAAAGGTACTTTTTCACTGTTTTTCAGTTTCTATGGTAACAGGCTACCAGTGCTTGCTTTTGTGTCAGATTCATTGACATATTCCAATGTACCTACACAGACAAGCCTTCATATGCATCGGTAAAACAGGTAGGTACCCATTTTTGTTTTGGTTTTTTTGAAAATGTGGGACTCCACACCACGGTCGCTCGTATGGACTTTTAACTCCTGAAGCCGAAACTAGGCCTGGGGAGACCATTGGTCTCCCCGTTGCAGGAGTTAAAGGTCCGTACGAGTGACCAATAGAGTCGCTCTTACAGACCTTTAACTCTTGATGGCAAAACTCTGCCTGAGGTCCGTGGGAGTGACTCTATTGGTCGCCGGCAGGGAGCTCCTCTCGCATCAACCTATGAAGGAGCTCCCTGTCAGCGACCAATAGAGTCGCTCGTACGGACCTTTAACTCATGACGGTGAAAATCCGCCTAGGGAGACCACTGCTCCAGACCATTGGCCTCCACGCTCCAGGAGTTAATTAATTATTGGTCGCCTGCAGGGGCCTCCAATTCGTTGATAGTAACGAAGATTCCTCGTGTTGTGTGTCTTTGTCTTCGTTATACGTTTTGCCGCCGCCATGTTCGTATGTTCTTTAGTAGAGCTTGTTTATTATCTATTTTACCAGTCATACACACAGTTAATATACTCTTATTATTTACTTTTTATAGTATACGCCACATTTGCGAGGCATCCCATTCATACTATCAATATCTTTAAAAAATACCAACAAAATATTTCAGGGGGCCAAACACAACTTTCCTAACCTAGGTCACCCAAATAATTATTACATGTAGCTCATTGTGCTTTGACCTTTTCCTGTGTCATTTGCAATGGGTTTATTGTTTCTTTTGTTCTTACTGTGACTCATAACTACACCTTTCATATCTGCACCAGCATCTGTTCAGAAATCTGAGATTTATGTTTTTATTAAAGGAGAATTTCCTAATATTATATTAAAGACGTATTAGAGCGCATGGACTCCACTGCGTTTTACTGAGCGGCATTTGGTTCAGGGCAGTCTTGTGTTCACCATATGAAGTTTTGCTAGTATGCATATCATACAAAATTCTAATTTTCTAACTCCAAGAACTAAAGAATGCATTAAATATAAAGATCCAATTATAGGGATCTTTTACCTTTATTTAAGTCCTGCCCTGATTTTAATGCCAACAAAATAAACATTTTACTGTATTTATATGCTCACCTCCTTCTGTATCTGGCTCCTCAACAGCGACTTCATTAGTGACCTCTGACAGTTAACATCTTGTTTGATGTATTTCACAAACATTTCTTTGTTCTTACATATTAGGCCCTCTCCCACCCCTAGTCCATAAGGGGGGATTCCTACTTTGCTTAGTGGCATATTGAGTTTATATGTAGGCCTCTTAGTAATGTGTACTAAGCAAGTAGTTATTAGTTTACGCAGAAGTGCCAGAAACCATTACTTTACCTGTATGTGCTTACATGCCTTGCAAATGGGGCAATATGCGGCATCCGTATTTAGGAGATAACATGGCATGTGACGTACTCAATGTATACCCAGGAGGCTTCCAGTTCAGTTCATGAGTAAATAGGTGTTCAGGTAAGAAAAAAAAGTAAATTTGTGGGTTTTAGCACAAAAACATTAGCTATGCTTAATGTTGGATAAAAAATAGTATTGAATTCAATATCTTCAATGGAGCTTGGAAATTAAGGGTCATGACATACACACACATACATAAGTGGTCATAGGTAGCTTGGTGCATCTCAGCAGAAATGAGGACCAGATATCTTATCTTCGGTGAGCGTAGCAAACCAGGAACTGGATATCCTCTGGTCACTGATACATTTATTGGACTTGGAAACTGAGAATCGTCTTGACTCACATCACACATTCATCATTCACTATCGGTCATAGGTAGGCATGTTTGTAAATACAATTTAGTCATTTTTAGTGATAAAAGGTTTATTTACCGACACTACATCCTATGGATCACAGCACTTACTAAGGTAAGGTAAGTAGCTGATATACGTGGGATCCCACTACATATTCTTCTAAATAACTTAAAGAACAGAAGGGACCTATAAAATATCACCGTAAGCAGCAAAATGGATATGGGCTCGGAAATGACAAGGCGATAATCACGGAAAGTAAAAGAATAGACAGAATTCAGATGCAGTATTGCCCACCAACCACTATTTTTATTATATATGCTAATTTTGAAAATTTATGAAAATGGTATTGTACTGCAATAAAGTATTCTAAAAATTCTTATGCATTTAAAGAAAAATGGATAAAGGTACTTTGAAAAGCATCAATTTAATTTAATGTGTTTTGTTACAGTATTTTCTTTCTGTATAGTCCATTATGACATTTTGCTGTCTTTTACATGCACCGTGTAAAAATCAGAATTTTGTTGTGTTGGGTGGTGCGGTGGTCCAGTTCCTGCAAATGCATGGAGGGTCGGATCTTGAGCCCTGAATTCAGGAAACAAAGACAGAAATAGAAGTCTTATACAGCAGATTCATTTGTTTGGGTACTTATGCACTGCTTTGTGATTTATGACACATTCTGTAAAGTTTGTGTATTGTATAAATAACGAGGTTTGGCATGAACTAGAATTCCCATAGCAGTGCCAAAGAACCTTTGAGAAGTACTTTCACAAAACATTTCAGAATATAGCCTACTGACAGAATCCTTCTTGCAACAGCTAAAAAGGTATGTTATATATTTTCCCCTTTTACTAACACAATGTAGCTGTTTGTACTCCTATATACTCACTATATCTATCTATCTATCTATCTATCTATCTATCTATCTATCATCTATATATATCTATACAATATATACACCACAACACACACACACACACACACACAAACACCCACACACACACATACCATACCATCATATACATACATACACTCACTGGCCACCTAATTAGGGGCAACTTGCTACAGTTCAAACCAAGCATCAGAATGGGAAAGACAGGCTGGTCTGAGTATTTCAGAAACTGCTGATCTACTGGGATTTTCACGCACAACCATCTCTAGGTTTACAGAGAATGGCCCGAAAAAGAGAAAATATCCAGTTAGCATCAGGTGCATGAAAATGCCTTGTTGATATCAGAGATCAGAGGAGAATGGGCAGACTGGTTCGAAATGACAAAGTAACTCAAATAACCACTTGTTATAACCAAGGTATTCAGAACACCATCCCTGAATGCACAACACGTCGAACCTTGAAGCAGATGGGCTACAGCAGCAGAAGACCGCACCAGGTGCTAGTCCTGTCAGATAAGAATAGAAAACTGAGACTACAATCCACACAGAAACACCAAAAATGGACAATTGGGCAGCATGGATGTGCAGCCGACAAATCTGCAGAAACGGTGTGATGCCATCATGTCCATATGGACCAAAATCTCTGAGGAATGTTTCCAGAAAGTATGCCATGAAGAATGAAGGCAGTTCTGAAGGCAAAATGGCGTCCAACCCGGTACTAGCAAGGTGTACCTAAAAAAGTGGCCAGTAAGTGTGTATATACAGAGCTTTAGCCTAGATTTTTCTGATCTTTACAGACCTTGCTTTGTGTACAGAGGCACAGTTGTGCTGAACTACAAAATGTCCTTCCTCAAATTTTCCCACAAAGTTGGTGTAAGATATCATTGTTATACTTTTATTCTGTTCTTCACACTTTAGGCCTTTAGGAACATATGTTATCAATTATGTGACGTAGCTTAGAGGGTCTCCTGTGCCAGAATGCCAGTGTATCCTATGACTGCTCCAACAGGATTCCTTAAAATCATGTAATGCCCAAATACAGTAAGTACTTATACCCTAACTGAGGGTAAAGGGGTATAAATACTCATGGCTCCAAGGGCAAGGTCTCTTTCTCCTTCATGTCACCAAGAATACTGTGTACCTGCAACCACCATCTGTTCATCGATCAGTACTGTATGTATACTACTTTGTTACTGAATAATTATACTTAAGAAGACTTAGAAGCTGTGGTCTTGATTGCTGATTGGTCACTGGAAATGTTTAGATATTTAAGACAAAGAATATCTAACAGTTGGAAAAATACAAAGTGAAGTGAAGTGTCATTCATCACTCCAGAGAACTCATTTCCACTGCTCCAGGTTCCAGTGATGGAGGCTTTATACCATTCCAGCTGACACTCGGCATTGAGTGAAGTCATCTTGAGCTTGTATGCCAGCTCTCAGCCATGACAACCCGTTTTATTAGTTGATGCCAGAGGAGGCCCCTGCAGGAGATCAATAGGCTCACTTGCATGGCCCTTTAACTCGTGACGGAGTAAATTGGTCTGGGGTCTTCCCGCTCCAAGCGTTAAAGGTCTCTCCTGGCCAAGTTGCGGCACCAGGATTTTAAAAGTCTGAACGAGCGACTCTATTGGTAGCCAGCAGTGGGCCTCATCTGCCATCAACCAATGAACTACAGGTGCACTTCATTGGTTGATGGCAGAGGAGGACCAATAGAGTTGCTTATATGGACATTTAAAATCCTGGTGCCAAAGCTGCTGCTTAGTGCGTATCGTGTTAACCCCGTATTAACCCCTTCAACAAAAAAACGAAGAAAAAAACAGGATGAAGAATGTACACAAATATTCTCCCGAACCAATCACAGGAACGGGTGAATATTCATGGAATACGAAAAAATTTCCCCCAAGAAGACGAACATGAAGACGAACACGAAGAGTTGGCCAGCGCCCAAGTCTAGTCTAACGGAAGATTATTTGAAGAAAATGAAATAAAGCTCACTTTTTCTTCCGGGGTACACTGCATTTCTGTAGGCAACACTGTATAAATATCAAAGTATTTCATGGGACTTCCTCTTTAACCTAATAGGTATTTACTATTAAATATTTTAATTTTTTTTCCTGTCTCCTCCATTATCGTATAACACCTGATCTATCCATATTTTAAGGTAAAAATAGGTACTTTTAATGTCATCTGTTAATTTTACTTCACTAGATTGAGAAGGAGAATGACAAAGCAACCATGGATTGACAATGCTGTTTTGTTAAATGTATTTTCATTGGTTAGCATAATTTTTTTAAATAAATAATAATAATAATAATAATAAGTAATTATAATGTCTGGCCATTATTGTGTTGCATTCTAATAGCCAGTGCTTTGTTTATTCATTTGCAGTTAATATATTGGTTATAAACATGAAGACCCATAAAATCCTGATCTTCGGCATTTTTCTGCTATCTTCAGTTCCACGTGAGTTTGTATCTTTATTTTAACTGAGATCTGCATGTTATAAATAGATAATTATCTCACTGTGTGGCGTACGCACAATGTAACAAAAATACATGTATATAAATATATATATGATATATAGTGTATGTATGTATTTGCTATTATATATACTATATATATATTTATTTATTTTGGCTTAAGTTACTATGGCATGTGCCAATGGATGGATAAGACAGGGCTCATGTTGTGCTCACATAGCATGCAGCCAGGAATACCCCACCTGTGGCCCTGGCTGGAAAGGCACATTGTCACTAGACTTGTGCATTCGTATTCGGGCAAACATGAAAACGAACATGAAGGGTGCATTTTCGTTGTTCAGCCCAAATACCGAACATATTCTCTCCCGGCCAAGTTGCGGCACCAGGATTTTAAAAGTCTGTACGAGCGATTCTATTGGTCGCCAGCAGGGGGCTTGTCTGCCATCAACCAATGAAGTACAGGTGCACTTCATTGGTTGATGGCAGAGGAGGCCCCTGCCGGCGACCTATAGAGATGCTCGTAGGGACATTTAAAGTCCTGGCCTTCTAATATAGTATTCCGGCTATCGGAATCACCAGAGCAGGTCCCAGAATAGTGTTCCAGCTATCTGCCTATTGGAATAGCTGAAGCAGGCTTCATCACTACACGAGTAAAGAATAATAAAAAGTACAGCACACGTCCTTTAAGTAGGTATCCAGAATACATTACACTATGTGTGTATTAAATATACTAAATTGGTATCAATTCTTAATTTTCAGCTTTTCTTAAAAAAACTAAAATTATTTCTTGACAGTGATTAAATATTGTAACGGATATGAAGGTTTTCTACATAACATTTATTTAATTTCCCCATAGGTATTTTGGCTGTGTGTAACTGTAGCGTAAGACCAGGTGGTTGCATAGTCGCACAACCAGCACCTCCTGGAAAAGCCTGCAAGTGTATTGAACAAGGGTTTCTTTTCATGGCGTTCTGTCGAGGGATAGTCGTAGACTGTGCACAGAAGAAATCAGAAGTTTGTTCAAGACCTGATACCTCTTTAGCCAGCTGTCTCCAAGGAAGAGGGGAGTGTGGTGGCTACTCTTCCAAATGTGAATGTTCCTACAGATTCCTGATGGGCTGTAGCCTAACCAGAGTTCCTCCAGCCAATACTGCTTGCAGATGTTCACATTTCTTCTTCCAGTGCTATGGTGAAGTTGTACTATGCAAAGATCCCCAGTCTACCTACTGCAAAAAACCTGATTTAAGTGTAGATACATGTGAACAGGGTACCGGATCATGTGTTAAATAGAGAAAAAAAAGAGAAAAAAATGATAGTATGACATATTTCTTAAACTCTTGCTTTATGATCATAGTTTAAACAAATACATTTATAATAACAGTAATAACAGCAATAATAATAAAGCTGCGTGGTTGTGATAATTGTTAATATTATTGTCAATATTAAACTTAAAGGTGCATAATATAAAGAAAAAAGGCTTGAGAGAGTTTTCACATGATTTACAGCAGTTTCAGTTGAATATTTCTGTTAAATTTACCTTGTGAGTGATCGGCCATTATCAGGGTGTCCAAGTTTTTTCTGCAGAAATGTATAGGTGCGTGGGCCACACTCATTTTTCACAGAGAGAAAATATGGCCTTTTAGCTTTATAATGCATATTAATACAGGGTTAATTTGACGATAATGAAACAAAGTCTTGATCAACATTTATAGGTCATTCTTTTAATACTAAATTTGTTTGGGTGTCAGTAAAACAAAGTTAGTCCACAAGCCATTTAAAACAAGTTTAGCCAAATGAAACTGCATAAGGCTGGAGCACACTGTGGGTACAAGCTGGATTTAATCTGGTTGACGCAAACAGGAGGCAGGGCCGGATAAGAGCGCCACACCAGGACAGGCTCTG